>CAUYQG010239829.1:0-96766 GCA_963574415.1 Tarsius wallacei | reverse complement strand
TTTTTTTGAGTTGGAGTCTCACTCTGTCGCCCAGACTGGAGTGCAGTGGCCGCTCCCGGCCACCGCAGCCTCGACCTGCTGGGCTCCGGCGATCCTTCCGCCTCAGCCTTCCGAGTAGCCGGAATTACAGGCATGTGCTACCACACCCGGCTGATTTTTTGATTTATTGTGGAGATGAGGTCTCGCCAAGTTGCCCAGGCAGGTCTCGAACCCGCGGACTCAGGCAATCCACTCATCTCAGCCTCCCTAAGCGCGGGATTACAGGCTGAGCCACCGAGCCCAGCTCATTCTGATATTTTTAAAAGACCATGCTAACACACTTCTTATCAGATACTAATACACAAATTTTGGTTTATTGATTTTTAATCCATTAGATGGGTAGATTCATTCAGAAAACGTAGAATGATTGAGTTATTGACTGATGGAGTCACTGGATGGGTGAGGGTTGGTACTGCAAAGTAATACTAAAAAGGGGGACATTAACATTATCTGACTTTTTAAGTTTTAAAATTTATTATTAAATTTTTGAACAAGTATATGCAATTAAGCAGGTTCTAATGAAGATAAGGTGATTCAAAGATTTGTCCCCAAATATTTCTCTCTTCTGTATTGTTTCTAGTTACAAGAAGGTAAAAAATAATGGTGAATGAAAAACTGACCCTGACAGCCAATCAGAAGATTTTCATTTGGAAAATTTTCCTCTGAACTCCAAATAAAGGTGGGTTTGATTGTATATCAACAAACTTACCACCCACGGGGACTTATGCACATACCACTCAGTGCATCATAGCATGGCTCCGTGACAACTGTGTCTCCACAAGCCAAGCATTTTATAGCTAAAATTTAAACTTCTACATCTGGCTTGCTAGTGCTTTTCTTTTTCAAAAGGCTTCCCCCCCCCCCCCCCTTCATTTCTACTCGTTTTTATGGCAAGGAAAACAATGGGGAAGAAAAAAAATGTTACATCCGATAAGATGGTGAGCTCCAATTCAAGTTAGTAAGTACACCTTGAGTAACTACTATGTACAAGGCCCTGTCTAGTCATTTTTATGGATTTTGTTCATGCATTTCTTGAGGCCCTGACTCTAGGAATGTCAGGATTCTTGCAGCTCACTCTCTTCAAGTCCATCAAGAAAAAGTAGCCCCGAGAAAGGTACTTAGTCCATACCAAGGGTACTGGGGGCCTGCTGGGTTGTGGGAAACAACAGCTTTCTGCCCCAGCAGTGAGAAGTGGTTGAGAGGCTTCACTGACTCACATCACATTTAACCTGAGTGCCTCTCTCCATGGGAATTAGCAATGTAGGAACCAAAGTTTACACTGAAGATATTATAGAGAATGACATTTTGAACCACTGTCCTTCACTATCTGTATACATAGTGTCGACAAGAGATCCTTGTTTCAAACATTCTTTAGGAGAAAATGATTTAGGGAATTTGGAACCCCTATTCATCCAGGATTGAAGTACCAAAGTACTAGCTGAAGTAGGAAGGATGTCTCTGTGAAAGAAAGGAGTTGGGATTGACTGGATGTGAGAAACAAAGTCGAATGTACACTAAGGTTTTAGACCAAGATTATTTCAAGAAACTTCCAATTAGTTCTTTTGTTTTATCCCCTCCAAGTTATCCTATAAAATGCTGTCAAACTGTCCATCTTAAAAACTATTTTTGATATTATGTTACTTATAACCCTGAAAACCTCCAATATGAAATGCAAACACTTTTTGTACACGACCTCATGCAGGTTCCCATAACATGAACTTTTCCATTTTCACCTTCACATTTTTGTAAAGCTTATTTCTTCCCCATCACATCTGTAGGCTACCTCAAGGTCCATGTCAAGAAAATAGATAACCAGGGACTGGCTCCACAGCAAAACGTATTTCCTGACTGGTCCCTCAGTACCATCTCTCTTCTTTGTTCTCCTCTCCACCCTCTTTGCCTTGGCAATTTTCAGAATAAGTCCTTGCATTAAAATCCCAAATTATACCCTCTTTTCATTGCCATTGTTAATTAGCCTACAGCAGGTTCAACCCATGAATTAGATATGCAAATACAAATTTGACTTTCAAGTTTAGCTACTCATGTAACTCCATTATAGTTTAGATTGTCAACAAGTATTGAGATTCACTGCATTTGTTATAAATCTCCTTCAGACAGCCAGCCTGGGTTTGTACTATAATTTGTAGGTGCATTACCTTACTGGGATAATCAAGTTCTACTTCTTTAAAAACACCACATACACACCTGAATCAACACGGCTGAACCCTAGCCAGTAGGAGTGTTGCTCTGAAGTAGGTGATTCACTCTCCATTAGCAATTTACTCCCCTGCAGAGCTAGCCAAATGAGTGTGTTCCTTCTGAAAAAGGAATCATATCTGCAATTAGTTTGGGACCGCCAAGAATGAGGAAAAAAAGAGACGTTGAAAGAAGGAGTGTCATTTTCCTTAAGATATAGATTCTCCATCATTTATAACAGAGTAGGGAGTTGCAAGATACATTTTTCAGTAAAAGTATAAATTAAAGACTCACAAAAAAGAAAATGAAAAATAAATATGTTTTTAAAAGAATATGATGATCAGAGAAGTGCAAATCAAAACCACATTGACATACCACCTAACCCCAGTAAGAATGGCCATCATTAATAAAACAAACAACAGATGCTGGGGAGGATGTGGAGAAAAATGAATGCTTCTACACTGCTGGTAGGAATGCAAATTAGTGCAGCCTCTTTGAAAAACAGTGTGGCAATTTCTGAAAGAACTAGAAATTGACTTGCCATATGACCCAGCAAACCCCTATGGGGAATATACCCAGAGGAACTCAAATCACTCTACAAAGAAGACACCTATACACGCATGTTTATTGCAGCATTATTCACAATAGCAAAAACATGGTACCAACGATGTTGCCCATCGAAACTGGAATGGATAAAAAAAAAAAATGTAGTACATATACACAATGGAATATTATGCAGTTATAAAGAAGGACAAACATATGGACTTCGCAGCAACTTGGATGGATTTCGTCTATCAAACTCAGCGACCTTTCACAGAAACAGAAAACTGAGTTCCACATGCTCTCACTCATAAGCGAACCTTGAACAATTATCATAATACTATAAGAGAGGGATTGGCAGTTGTGGGAAACTGCCGGGGGCACACCTCATCAACAAGAGTACCTACATAATAAACATTTGTATAGCTAATCCTGAATTGTACCCCACATCTTTAAAATAAAACATTAAAAAACAAAAATGAAAGAATAAAAAAGCTGTCAGCAGAAAAAAAAAAAGATGATGAGATACCACTATATACCAATTAATTAGAATGACTTAAAAAAAAAAATACTGCCAGTACCAGATGCTGGTGGGGTTGTGGAACAACTGAAACTCTCATCCATTGCTGTTGAGAATGTGAAATAAAACAGTCACTCTGGAAGAATATTTTACAGTTTTTTAAATGAAGTTAAATATGCAATTGCCATATAACTTGGTATCCCATTTTCAGGTATTTACACAAGTAAAATTAAAAGTAATATTCACAGCCGGGCTCGGTGGCTCAGCCTGTAATCCCGTGCCTTTGGGAGGCTGAGGTGAGTGGATTGCCTGAGCCCGTGGGTTCGAGACCCACCTGGGCAAGCGAGACCTCATCTCTACAATAAATCAAAAAATTAGCCAGGCGTGGTAGCGCGCGCCTGTAGTTCCAACTACTTGGAAAGCTGAGGCAGAAGGATCGCCGGAGCCCAGCAGGTCGAGGCTGCGGTGGCCGGGAGCGGCCACTGCACTCCAGTCTGGGCGACAGAGTGAGACTCCAACTCAAAAAAAAATAAAAAAAAAGTAATATTCACACAAAAACCTGTACTTGAAAGTTGACAGCAGTTTTATCTGCCATCATCAAAAACTGGAAAAAACCCAAGTGTCTTTCAATGGGTGAATAGATAACAAACCATTGTGCACCCATATAATGGAAAACTATTCAGCAATAAAAAGGAATTAACTATTGATACATAGAACAACTTGGCTGGATCTCAAAGGCATCATGCTGAATGAGAGAAGGCAGTTTTGGAAGATTACATACTGTAAGCTTCTATTTAAATGAAAATCTCAAAAGACAAAACAATGGTGATAGAGATCAAAATTTGCTGGAGGATAGAAGTAGAGAAAAGAGAACTTTAAAGGGATAGCAGGAGAGATTTTGGGGAGTGATAGAACTGTTCTTTATGCCAATAAAAGTATTTACATGAATCTGTATATGTGTTAAAAATCATAGAGCTGTATATCAAAAATTAATTTTACAGTATATTAATTAAAAATTATTATTATTATTTTTTGAGATAAGGTCTCACTCACTTGTCCAGGCTCAAGCGCAGTGGCCCCATCCTGGCACACCACAGCCTCTACCTCCAGGGCTCAAGTGATCCTTCCACATCAGCATCCTGAGTACCTAGGACTACAGGTGCATGCCACCACCCAGATAATTTTTTAATTTTTTGTATGTTGTCTAGGCTGCTCTCGAATTTCTGACTTCAAGTGATTTTCCCACCCTGGCCCCCGAAGTGCTAGATTATAGGCATGAGCCACTGCACCTGGCCAAAAATTAAATTTTTAAAAAAGAGGTAAGAAACATAGACAGAAAAGGCTATCCAACACAAATTCCTCTTTTTTTAAACGTATAAATACAACTTTTACAAAAATCACACACAAAATAAACAGTGTCAAAGAGAATTCTTTCTAGCTGCACACTGAATACCTACCAGGTAAGCTGCTAAGAGTTTATCATTTGATTTTTCAAGTTGAATAAGACTAGTTTTCTGATGTGAAAAAATTCAGAAATACATGAGGAATTTATGTTTATATTATAATAGAAACTACAGAAAAGTCATGCTTTCTTTTTTGCATATTTGTTACTTGATAAAGAGGGTTTACTAAAATGTGAGCCTATAAAAACGAAGTCCTGTGGAAAGTTTAACATGTAAATCAACATATTATCTTTGGAAATAACATTCGCTAATGAAAAACCATGGACTTCTTTAATAGCCAAGTTTTTTTTCCCTCCGCCTTATATTGCGTTGCGGGTGGTTGTTATAAACACAGACCACAGCAAAGTGATGCAAATTCCATTTTTTCTTTTGTTTCTCTTTTTGGCTTTAGTTGTTTATGCCTATCATTCCCTCACATTTATGGACTTAATCAGCCATCAAGAGACACAGCTTTGTTGCTTACATGGGAAGACGTGACTTTATGTAGCTATGCATTTCTAATATTCATCTGTCCACATAATAAAGTAATTTATTGTTACTGGGCAGCGTCATCCTTTTCACTGTGTGTATGTGTGTGGCTTTATAATTAGGTTACGCATTTACCAGATCTTTATTTTAAAATTTCTAATACCAAGAGTTAACTTTAGTATTATTTTCCCCTTTGTATTTTTTTTGTTTTTAACGGAAGGGACTATTTGTTTTCTAGATAAATAATTTTTTGTTAGCAATCTGATGCTTTTGCACAGAGGCATTTCATAATGCTATGCATTATATTGCACCCTCATCTTCCGAAATCTATTGTCTCGACTCATGGATCTCCTGTAATTTCAAAGACAACTCCCAAGATCAAAAACACAACACAACAAAACCAAATGAAGGCATCTGGGTCAGAATTCAAGGGTCTAAAACACGAGTAAATAGCTTGCAACCTGTATATTGTCTGCCTGTTTTCGTGAATAAAGTTTTATTGAAACATAGCTGCATGCGTTTGCTGATGTTTTATTTACAGCTGTTTTCGTGATGCCAGAGCAGAGTTAAATAGTTGTGACAGAGACTGTACGACCACAAAGCCAAAAATATTCACTATCTGACTCTTTCCAGAAACAGTGTGCCAACCACTGGCCAGAACATTTATCTCAATCAGTGCTTCATTTTTGTTATGTCAAATTTTATCTTAAACATTTAAAAGTTCAAGTTATATTTAAATAAAATCTCCGTTCATTTACTTTGAAAACACCTTGAAAGAATGGTGAATGGAATTTGAAATTAAGCACTGGACAAAATCTATTGTGATTCTGCTTATCAAAGCCTGAATGTGGGAGGGCTGGGGCTAGGCTTCCACAATGAAATACACATGTAATATTCACAAGGCTGTTAAACATCAAAGCTCCCTGCTATGTCTGGCCTTGCTAAGTGATAGCAAAAGCATGGCCACAAGAATGGGCATTTGTGTAATGAAAGAGTGTGCTAGGCAACATTTAACCTGGAAGATGTATATGTTTTTTCACCCTAAATCCTTGCATATCTTAAAAGAAACAATCCTTCCATATCTGAGGCATAAACTGGAGACTATTAACAGGAGGAATTTTGAGCATTCAAATATAGTTATTCAGAGGAGTTAAGTCTTCAGCGTTTCTTTTGTTGAGTGGATTTGGGTACTAGCCAACAGGAAAAAAAACCCAAACAATGCAGATGGAACCAGTCCACCTACCTTCTCTATTTGGGAGTATGAATGGGTTACATTGACTTTAATATCCAATTTCATTGGCTTTAAAATCTCATCTGACTGATGTAAGAAGATATAGTATGTTTAAGCCTCCCATACTCCTAACATTTTTGAGATTTCCCTGGTTTGTTTATACAGTCCCACTATGCTATAATATGCAGTATCAACTTCCTGTAGCTCAAATTTGAATGGTGCTGTGAACTTGTCCCATGGAGGCAGGACTTGCCTTCTGTCATCTTGTCGCTGTTGCTGTTATATGTGATGTTGGGGAGGCTCACCACTGCTGTTGACGTGTCTTCTCCCATCCTATGATGCACATGAGGCCACAGTGGTTGTGCCAGGCTAGGCTCCAATGCCAGATGCACACGGTAGCAGCAGTGTTTCTGTTCCCTCTTCCTGTGATCCTTAGGCCTTGATGTATCTAGCCAATGCAGAGACCTCCAACCTTGGGGTGCAGTCACTCTTAGGACCACTCTTGTCTTTCCTATCATCTTGCATCCATCAAGTTTCTTCTAAAAACTCAGTGACGCATACTTGTGTCTCTAATGGGAACAGAATGCAGTCTTATTTTCCCATGGGGGACTCCTTTACACCTATCAATTAGAAGCAATTAGATTCTTGGGAGAAGCGAACTACCAATTCTATTGTCAAAATCTAAGTCTTAAACACTGATGGAGTTTTTGGGAAAGAGCTGCTATCAAGACCTTTGACCATTATGTTTGAGCCCCATATCATCTCTTCTCAGGTATGAGTGAAGCAAATGATTATGTTGTTGAACTTTAGGCAGTAGGAGCAGAAAAACTCTGCTGAGGAGCTCCCTTGGGAACTTTGCAATTATCAGAGCTGAGGTCTACTTCAAAACTGTGCTCCCAGACCATCTGTAAAAAATCATGTGGGCATTTAAAAAATACCAACCCATGCCTTGTTCCCCAGCAACCCAGGGTTGGACCTGGGAACCTGTTAATGGAAAGTGTGGCACTAAACAGAGAGATCACATAGTGTGTGTGTAACACACACACACACACACACACACACACACACACAGTTTGCACTCCACCAAACATGGATTGAAAATATTTGGGAAAAAAATAATACAATAATGAAAATAATGCAAATTTCAAAACAAAGTACTATAACACTTATTTTCATAGCATTTACATTGTATTTGGTACTGAAAATAATTTAGAGATAGTTTAAAGTATATGGAAAATGTGCATAGGTTATATGCAAATGCTCCACCATTTTATATAAGGAACCTAAGCATATATAGATTTTGGTACTGGTGTCCTAGAACCAATCCCCTGAGAATACTGACAGACGACTATATATTATTAGCAATTTTCTGAAAAACTGCATAGGCCTCATACTTTCATCCAATCCTCTAGTTGGCTATAAAGCTATGTCCCTAGGGAGTTTCTCCTGACCTTATATTTACCAGTCTGGAGCATTTTCCATATCAAGAGGAGTATCTTGAAATTCATATCAAGAGGAGTATCTTAAATTGAAGTCCAATACCAGATATATATCAACAAACACATGTTTAAAAAATATTCACTAAAAATACAATCTTCAGATTTCATCCAATTGGTTAATACAATATACATACTATGTAGGGGGCTCACCCACACACAAAAAGATTGCCTAAACTTGTAAACAAAACTGTAAGTAGTACTTTTCTGCTGAACCACTTTTTAAAAGTACTGGGGTCTGGGTTGGACTGAAAACTGAAATACAGATTAGTGACTGACATATCTAGCTACAGACCAGGCAATGCCATAGTCTGCTTTCTCTTTTCTTTCATTTTTTCTTTTTTCTTTTACCCTGATGTTGTCTCTTAAACCCAGAGACAATGACATTAACAAGGAAAATTTGAGATTTTTTTTTTTGTCAGAAAGGGCACAGATTTAAGAAGATTCACTGACCACAAACTCTAGATCAAGGTCTTGGGAAATTGCCCCTTTCCCTTGTGATGTCTGCCCATGAAGGAACACAGAAATGGAAAAAATATCTTTAGATATTTGTGGTGCCTGGTTTTAGCCATCTAAGTAGTTGAAAAAAAATGAACATAAAACTTATTACCCCCTCCCTCAGTTTTCACCAGATTGTTGTAGTAGACAGAGAATTTGTCACTCTTGCATTGAAAAATGTAAATTTTATATTTACAAATATAATAATATTCAAATTTATAACATTTTTTCTGTGTACTGATCTGACCTACCAAAGAAGAATTTAAAGGCAGTCAGTCCTCCTGCTATATTCTGTTGCAATATTTTATTAACTGTTTTCTGACGTCTTTTCTCCTCCTCACTCTACCGCATCACCCTCTTTCTCTTTTTCTTCTTTTCCCCTGGTTCCTTCAGTTTACCTCTCCTTCTTTTTCCTCATTTGTCACTCTTGTGTAGCTCTGTGCTTGAAAGTAGGTCATGAGTCTGTCAAGATGTCAGCTTCAAATTTAGTTCTCAATTCCCTATCTTTAAGCCACTTTATACTTTGGAGATGATTTGCTCTTCTTTGTGGTTAGATGGAACAATTTGAATACCCTTTATATTGCCCATGAGTTTTTCTCTACATAGACCTGCTTCAATGGTTTCTTATAAGCCACTGTTCACTGGGACACACACATTATAGGACTTGAAACCTTCAGGTCTTGATAAATTTTTAAAAATGTTAAATCATCTTACAAAAGAAACATGAAGTTAATTTTTGTCACTATATTTATAAAACAATTCCAGTAACCAAACACAGGCTACTTCTTACAAATGCAATTATGGTTATGCCTCATTGAGGGAAAAGGGTTTTAAATATTAAAAATAAAATGAGCCACAAAAAACTCAAATATCCTCCCTTAGGAACAAATAGTAAAATCTGGTATTCATTAAAATACTTGAATGCTAATGGAAGAGAAAAATGTAAGCCCCGTGTGTCTATTTCTTTGGACTAAGACAGTGTGGTTTCTCAGTTTTCTCAATGCCTGGCCAACTCAGGATCTGGTGAGACTCTTTGGAGACAGGAAATGGGAGGTTGGATGTAGAACAGAAATGGGTGAAATGGTGTGGGGCTGCCTCGCACTGCATATCATCTTGACCTTCCCTGTTGGGGGGTGCTTTCAGACGCAAGGCACCCACTCCCCTTGCTAATTCCCGTCTACTGCTAGAACCTCGCTTCCACCAACGTGGAGAAATGGTCTCAAAACAAAACAAAACAAGATAGGACAAAATGCAGAGTTTAGAGAATCTGTGGGTTTTGCAGTGTAGAAAAGGATGCAACTGTGAAAATCAAAAACATCATACAAGGAAGAGACTCCTTCCCACCTCCTCCCACCCACATCTGCCTTTTTGCCCCCATCTCCAGGTGGACCACCTTGCCGGAGCAAGAGTGTCCAAAGCTATCTGTTTGGATTTGTCCCCCTTATTTGGCTGTACTGGTTAACATGCCACCAGTGAGAGCCAATTGGGTTGCAGAGGCCCCTCCCATTTTACATCTTAATTTTATTTTCAATGCAAATAACTACAGGAAGATCAAAAGACTGTCAGATATTAATACTTCGGAATAAGTTAATTGAATCAGATTATTTTCCCATAAGATCAACTGTGAAAAGGAACTAAGACTTCTCATTGCTGGTAGAAAGGGGATTTGTTGATGAGAACTCGGGATGAGGGAGTCTTACCGGGTCTATGTGAATAAGACTCTGAGGCAGAGGACAATTTGCTGGTTCTGGGTACCAAGAGGTGTGGGGAGTGGAACAAAAAGGTAAGTGGGAGGCTGTCACAGTCAATTCTAGAGTGTTTCAAATGTTTGCCCCTGGCCTGAAAGTGAGGAAAGCTCCCTGTCTGATAGCCTCCAGGAAAAGAGCTGGAACAGTTTTACAAAAGGCAGCCAAATTTCTGACTTGCCTATTAGGTGAAGGGCAGTGATAACTTTATTATGTATCTGTTGAAACACTGTTGCCAGTGCTTTACCCTTTTAGATTGACATATGCATGTGACAAATTCTCATTCATAGTAAGTGCTAAATAAATGTTCACCACCATTATGAGTGGTATACATTCTTAAAATTATAACTGATCACTTATTAATGTTTATAAAATGTAATTAATTAGCTAATTAATTAATTTCTTGAGTAGGTAACATATGAAGAAATAAACAAGCTTAAAAGTTAATTGGGAGATAAGATACTCATAAATAAAATATTTACTCTTTTATCATAGAAACAGCAATAGATATAGCTGTCAATCTAGAAAGTTTTCCAAAAAAGAAATTATTCTATGATAATATGATATATATATCTTAAATTAAATTTATAGTAGAGATGGTTCAATATCAGTAAATAGCGATACATATTTTTAATGGCTGAAAAGTATTCTATTATGTAAAGTCATATACTTTACAAATCAATTATTAATATATCCTTAGACTATTTCTAGTTTTTTAAAAAGTTACTATTCTAACAATGCTATAATAAACTCCTGGGTTCCTAGATTTTTGTTCTAAAACCTTGGTAGTGGGCAAGGATTTTTAAAATATTGTACCAAGGAAAAAATATGAAGGAAAAGTAATTTTCCCTACTAAAAAAATTATACTAATCAAAGAAGGAAGAAGACAAACTCACTTTCTTGTAAAAAATTTTAAAGGATAGAGAAAAACAACTATTGACAACATAAGCAGGAAAAGTTTTAATATCCACAAAATATAAAGAGTACTCATAAAAAAAAAACACTGTCCTAACAGAAATATGGGGAAAGGTTTTACACCAGAAAGTAATACAAAATTAAGTTGCTAATAATAGATGCTTCTTTCTGCCATTGATCAAATATTACTATTATTGTTTTGTAATAATTCCTAGGATCAGTGATGGAGTGAGAAAACGAGGATTTTTAATGTTTTGCCCTTTTTACTTTCTACAGGATTCCCATATGATTGTACCCATCTTATCTTTATTTTTTTAATTTTTATTTATTAATCTTTCTTTTATTATTCTTTTATTTTAAAGATGTGGGGTACAATTCAGGATTAGGTACATAAATGGTCATCATACAGGTGAAGTTTGGGCCTCCCACTGGTCCTCACTTTGCCTGGTTTAGGATCAGGTACCCTTATTGATGTTATGTGCCACCCTCCTCCGCTGGCAGTGATCCATTACTGCCATTTCTTTCATATAGTATTATCATAAATGTTCAGGGCCCACTTATGAGTGAGAACATGTGGTACTCAGTTGTTTCTGTGATAGATCACTGAGTATGATAGACTCTAAATCCATCCAACTTGCTTCGAAGTCCATGATTTTGTCTTTCTTCATGGCTGCATAATAGTCCATCATGTATATGGACCACGTTTTTCAAATCCAGTCCACTTTCAATGGGCAGCATGGTTGGTTTCATGTTTTTGCTATTGTGAATAATGCTGCAATAAACATGTGTGTGCAAGTATCTTTTTTGTAAAATGCTTTGAGTTCTTCTGGGTGTATTCCCAGAAGGGGTATTGCTGGGTTGTACCGAAGGTCAATTTTTAGATCGTTTAGAAATCACCACACTGTTTCATCCTTGTCTTTAAATAATACATATTCCCATTACTCTCAGTGATGTATGTTTAGGTCACATCTTTTATTTTTATTTTTCGCCCTCAGATTCATATATACATCTGCCTATTTATACTAGCCACTTCATTTTTTGACAATTATCTAAAAATTTACACACCTAAACAGCACTTTTAATTTTATTCTCAAACCTGGTGTCTCCTAGTCTACTTATCCAGGGGTTCAAATCTCAGAGTAGAATTATACCTCTCTCTCTCTTTCTTTCTCCCACACCCATTATCACCATTTCCAACAGTACCCTTTATATTCTTTTTTCATTTGTATAAATTTAAGGGATATATGTGCAGTTTTGTTACATGGATGTGTTGAGTAGTGATGAATTCCTGTCTTTTAGTGTAGCCATCACCTGAATGGTGTACATTGTATCCATTAAGTGACTTCTCATTCTTATTCTATCCACTTCTCTCCAGATCCACAGAGCTATCCACTCTGGCCCCAGCCGCTGTCCACTCCTTCCTGAATTACAGCCAGAGTTTCCTATTTGGTCCCTACACCTCCTTCTTCCCTTCCCCACTGATTTCCCATTTAGCAGCCAGAACGATACTTTAAAAATTCAAATAGATTATATTTCACACTTCTTCAGAGCTTGAAACTCTTCAAAAGCTTTTCATTCTTCTTTATTAAATTTAAACACTTGGTGCCTAGGGAGGCACACAGTAGGGACATAATAAATGGACTCTATGATTATCTTGGGCCTCCAGTGTGTGGCCACTATCCACTGTGGAAACACTTTGATGTAGTGCTCTGCCCTCTCTCCCTTTCTTCCTTCTTTCCTCCTCTTTCATCTTCCCCCAGGGTCCTCAGATGTGCCCAGTCCTTGCCTGGGTCAGGATATTTGGGCCCTCAATGTCCCCTTTCCTGGAGAGCCTTATCTTCTCACAGAACCTCCTCTTTGTGGTTTGGGACACAGTGCGTAGGTGCTGCCTCCTCTTTGAGGCCTTCCCTGAATGCCTAGTATAAAGGAGACTCACCCTGTGATTCTCTCTCAAAATACTCTGCATTGTTTTCCTCCACATGACATATCAAAGTCTGTGTTTATAAATCTAACTGTGACCTAATTGTGAAATAATCTGATCATGAGACCTTTAGGGTAGCAACAATGACCATATTTTGCTCATGACTCTGTCCTCCATGCTTCCCATAGTTGTGCAAAGTATAAGGCAAAAAAGTAGGTGGAAAAAGAAAATGATATCAGATAATAATTAGCACACTTTGTAAAACTTTTCTATGCTAGTCAATCTGCCTTGAAAGCAATGATATGTGTAAATACAGGTATATCATGGATGGGATCAGAATAGTGCCAATGCTTGGCGAGCCACATTGTTATTTGTAAACAGACATTCTATCTTTGAATTCTCATAATTATCCCATACAAATCTCTACTTTTTTAGATGTGAAAAAACTGGGGCTCAGGGTGGTTAAGTGGCAGAATCTGCACCCAAATCCAAGTCCAACCAACTCAATAACCACTCTTCTGTCTCCATTTAGGAATATGTTTGGTGTCATACCATTTGCAGAGGAGCCTCCATCTTTATGGAACTGACCTTGACCTCAGGTGCAGGATCTTCTATTCTTTTTGCAGACTGCAAGAGTTGGATGGGAAAGTAGACCACGATATCCCTCAGGGAAAGAAGGGCTAAAATGCTGTCACTCCCATTTTCTCTTTTGACATTGTTCGCAACTAGAGTGACCCTCCGTCCTGGTTTTCTGGGGCAATCTCAGTTTACTCCAATTGTAGAGGCATAATTATTAATACAAAACATCCCTGTGTAGACAATAAATCACACAGTCACCCTGTCCATCGCTGCCCAGCATGGCTGGCAGCTGATTTGCTCGCCTTAACTCTCTGCCTTCCTTCTTACTCAACTTCAGTGACTTGTTCTCTCTGCTCTAACACATTGGCTCTCCCAGGTAACAGCTGACTCCAACCAGCTCCTGGATCATCAGTTCTGCTAATTCTCCTTCTGGTGAGCTCATGACTTTGCCATGGTCAGAGAGTACCATGAGGTGACAGGACCTGGGGTTCTCAGTATCTTTGCTCAGCACACAGCTGGTGTTCTGCCTACACTCTCAGGGAGAGGAGGGCTCATCATAGTTTTCCAAGTAGCCTCTCTAGTCCTGACCATCTTTCAGTGGGATTCTTCCACAGTTGATTGGCCTAAAAAATACTTCGGAAACTTCAGGGAGAACAAATACAGCCTGCTACTCCCTAGCTCATGTGGGCTGTTTTGTGTATTCAACAGGGCTGACTTATTTTGCTCTGTCATGCCCTTACAAGGAGAACACGTGTCCTTGCGTTTTCATCTCTGCTTCCTGTATTCCCGGCACAAACCCGTGCTCAGGTTTTGAAATGATAATGAGCTGCTGCTGGTTTTCTACCTGGGTTTGTCAATTTTGTTTCTAACCCAGTGAATATTTTGTCTCTTGATTCATCATCATAGGAAGACAAATGCCATTTGTTGAACTATACGACATCTTCCTGCTTGCCTTTTTGCTCTGACACAGCCATCAGCCGATAGATGCTGGGCAGCCTGGATTTATTTTTTCTGCATTCAATCAGGCACATGACACCATGTAGGGAATGTCAGTTTATTGCAGCTCAAGGTGAATTTCTCTCTCCTCAAGGCAACACAAAAGTCCCTTAGGGGGCAACCCCTTGGAGACTTTTGATTGCATTTTTCCATATATGAGCTTTCAGGGGAAGGTCAGGCTTCTGGCAGGATAGAGCTGGTGGGCTCAGTGATGGGATTGGACGCTGTCACCTCACACTGTCATCCAAGGCAGGGCTGGATTGATTGCATCATTTACAGTAAACAAAACCGGGAAAAAGCAAAGTGCTTGATTTTCAGGCTTTTCTTTCAAAAGAATAGAGGTGAAAGCAATTTCATTTAAAAAGGGGTATGGGAGGTGACAACTAAACATTTGTCTCATGGTCTGTTCCAGATGAACTTCATTTTTACTTATTGCCCCGTCCGATTGTATTCATTTACAACTTTGAGCACTTGGCTTGCTAGGATGGCTGAGCTCCGTGGGTGGGAGAATGGCCAGATGTGTAAGGAGGAGTCGTTGGAGGCCAACGCAGCAGTGGTTTTTAACCAGTGCTCAGTGGAAACTGGAGGTTTTCTAGGAGGTCAGCAGAGGAGCCTGGAAAATAATTTTGGAATGTCTGATATTTTACTTTTCTAGTCATTCCAGTTCTTTGTTGTTTCTTTTATTGCTAGCCAGACTTGCTAGTTAAACAATCTCCTAAGTCTTAGGTGAACTAAAGCATAAAGTGAGTTCAGACCTTCACATTTTGAATGTCATTTGAAAAGGAGAAAGATCTCCAATATGGCTGCATGGTATTTTCACTGGAAGCAGCATATGATACTTAGGGATACACACAGGTAAAAAATAAAAAAATTTCTGAAATAAATATAGTTGAACTAGTAACTGAAGGATCTGACCCTAAGAGTCAGGCTTTGGCAACCTAGATGGTCCCTTTCCCCCAGGGGAAAGAGCATACCTTTGTGAAGGGGTAGGAGCTGGTGAGCTTGGTCTAGAAAGTTTTCATAGAGAAGATGGACTTGAACAAAGAGCTGAAGAAAGAGAGTCTTCATTTAGTATCCAGAAAGAGAAAAGGGTGGCATGGTGGAAGGGACCACAGCCCAGAGGTCAGAGAAATGTAAAAACAGAAGCAGGTGCAAGGAAAGACCAGGAAACATCATATTGTCCAACAAGAGGACACAACCTTGGGGCACAACAAGAGATGAGATGAATTAACCAAGAGAGGGAAAAAACGTTGGAAGGGCTTAAAATCCCAGACTGGGAGATGCGTTCAGGTCTGGAGTCAAGTCCTGAGAAAGTCTTTGTGACAGGGAGCTCCTGGGTGCATGGTCTTATAGCATCGATGAACAGGTGGTAGGTGAGGCCAACGGTGACGGGCAGGATGAGGTTGGGGTGTGGATAATGTAGAACCAGTTGCTCTACAGCCTTTCTTCTTTGCTCCATTTCCATCCTCATTCCTTACTTCAGAGTCACTCCCTGAAATGCCTCCCTTGGTCAGGCAGAGTGAAGACAAGTGACATGGATGAGGAGGGTCTGTGACATGCTGCTCCTGGCCACCCTGATCCACTCTTTCCGAAGGAACAGCTCCTGATGGGCGAGGGAAGAGTGAGTGTCATAAACCAGTTCATGTAAAAATACTGAGGAAGAAGTTCTTTTGAGACTCTTTCCTTTAGATACGATGGTGGTATTTTCTTGGCTGGAATTCAAAGAAACCTCCAAAATGAATGAGGAAACACTTTAAATCACTTTGCAATCCACAGCTTGTCTCCTGGTTGTATATGTTTCTCGTATTATTTTTAGAATGTTTACTCAAACAGTGCAGTGCTGAGCATCTGAATCTTTTATTAGAACTCGTCTGTGTCTTCTATCAGTGGGGTCCACTGGCAAGAAGCTAAAAATAGTCCACCAAACCCCTTCCTCCTCCCCCAGAATGTCGTTTATTTGCCAGAAAAAAAAAAAAAAGAGACAAAGCAGAAACTCCTCCTTTACTCCTCTCCTTAAATTCCTTCTGGAACCTAGCAGATGCTTTGCCCCAGGGAAAAAAAAAGTTATCTGCCTTGAAAAGGAACCAGTGAATAGTCTGTATCTTCAGTCTGGTTCTGTGAAGCTGACAATAACATTAGTTTCCTGATCTCATTACTACTTGCTCTAAAGCTGTAGCATCTTACCATTGCCTACATGACAGGGCTTGAATGTCCGGTATCTGGTGGCTCTCTTATAATCAACGTCCCTGTCTTGGTTATTTGGCATTATTCTCCACTGCTCATAAACTTTACAATCTCCAACTTGATCTCATCAACGTCCCTCAATTCCTCTGGCATTTATCAGACTTCTCCATCTACTAAAATGCCTGACTCTTCCTATGAACCAGTCTCATCCTGCCCATCTTTCCAGGTATGGCACCAAACTCCCCTCCCAGGGAAGCCTCTTCTGACTACCAAAGTTAATTCAAGTCTTCCCAGCTCCTGAAATACTCAGTCCACACCAGCCAGCTCTTTTTGATACTTAGCAAATAAGAGAATCTTGAGTGATTATTTTTCTTTGTATGTGGATACATGTTTGTTTTTTGAGAGGGGGGTCTCACTATATTTCCTAGGTCTTGAATTCCTGAGCTCAAGCGGCCCTCCCACCTCAGCCTCCTGAGTAGCTGGGATTATAGGCAGGTGCCACTTTGCCTGGTACATTTTTTCAGTATCTTGAGAAATTCTCAGAACACTGACAGTAGGTTTCAGTCTTTGTATCTGCCACAGCAATTGACAGATAATACATTTAATTAGTGTTTGACGATTGATTTAGGATTCTTGCTCCATCCGCATGGGGTGAGTTGAGCACTCTTATCATCCCCACTGGGACCACTAAATGCTGGGGCAGAACTCTCCAGGGTTTTTGTAAAGCCATGTTTGACAAATACTCCTCCCCCTAAAATGCTTGTGGAGGAGGTAGTGGGTGTTGGGAGGAAGAAGGTCACCTCTGTATTAAAAAAAAAAAGAAAAGAAAACAAAACAAAAGAAACCGCTCTGTACAATGTCCTTATCAAGTCACAAAACACTTGAACACATGAAAAGTGCAGTGGAATCCTGCAATAAAGCAAGCTCTATTATTTTGTTGAACCTGCCATTTCTCAAATTTATTTTACTATAGGACTATTTTTTCTTCTGTGATATAGTAGATTTAGCATCCAGAAATAATGAAAGGCAAAAGATTTACACCATCTGAAGAGAAACCAGAGTACCCAGAAATAGTAGGATTGTGTGGAACACAGTTTGGGAGAGATTTCTTCCTGTCTGGCTTCCTATCCATCTTCCCTCTAAGCCATATCTTCAGTGAGTTTTTCTAATTTCTGGCTGTGGTATGATCTCTTGGATAATTGGACTCTAATACACTGTGAGATATTTATTATTTTACCCAATCTTTACAACTTACGATCTCATCCCATTTTTACCACTGTTTTGCATCCTTTTAGGTAAGTCCAAGTGAGGAAAGTCAATCAATATTTCTGATGATTTAAGTAACCACTAGGTTAAAATAACTAGACAATTTCTAGTACCTCTGCCACTAGCTAGTTATGTGAACATTTTAGGAATTCTTTACTCTAACCAGCGTTTTTTTTTTTTTTTTTAAATAATTAATTAAGTAATTACTTGGAAAGTAAATAATATGTTCACCAGAGGTAGGGGTGCAGCAGCAAAATTGACTAAATACAAGCCTGTTGTCTTCTAAATAAGTAAGTGGGCTTTCCCATATACTTCTCAGGTTTTTCAGTTACATGGAGTCTCGTAAGTCTTAACTTTTCTTTAATCTCTTAAAGTCAGATGAGATCATCCTTAAAAGAATAGAAAGTTATATCACAAATTCATTTCTGAACTTATCTGGGACATGCATAACCAGACCCTTCAATTTTTCCTTGCATGGCATCATTTTCATTTGCCTCTTCACTCTGGCCACCCTTCTCTGGGAGCTTTGAAGTCAACATTCTTTTTAAAAATCCAGTTCTCCGAATGTAGCCTGACTTGACAAAATGCAATGGAGATCCCTTAGTCCCCTTAATCCAGGTACTGTTTTGTTGCTGCAGAAGAATGGTGTTAGGATTTTCAATGGTCCCAGAATTCTTTTGATCACGCCCTGACTTGCCTCCAGACCTGGATGCATCTCCTAGTCTGGGATTTAAAGCCCTTCCAATGTTTATTTATTTCCTGTCTTGGTTAATTCATCTAATCTGTTGTTACACTCCAAAGTTGTGTCCTCTTATTGGATGATACAATGTTGCCTGGCCCTTCCTTGCACCTGCTTTCATTTTCTAATTTCTCTGACCTCTGGGCAGTGATTTCTTCCACCATGCCATCCTTTTCTCTTTCTGGATGCTAAACGAGGACATGCCTTCTTCAGCTCTTTGTTGAAGTCTCATCTTCTCTACAAAAACTTTCTAGACCAAGCTTACTAGCTCCTACCCCTTCACAAAGGCAGGCTCTTTCCCCTATTTTCTCCCTCAATGTTCAGCACTTGGAGAATGGTCTTTGCATCCCTTGTAATGCTTGGTGTAGGTTTCTACCACTTGTCCCTGTGAGTCATCTTTCCATCTCTCTTGCAACAGTAATGATTGCAATAGTAAGCATTTGTGTATCGATTGACAGGTCACAAAGCACTTACACAGACACTGAGTCGTCTGCTCATCTCAGCCTTATACAGTAAAACTTCCTTATTTTCAGATGAGAACAATTAGCTTCAATGAGGTTACATAACTTGCCCAAGGTTAGTAAACAGTGCCACTGGGATTTCCAGTTCAGAGATCTTGCTCCTTTGAACTTTGCACATTGGCTGATATGATTCAATTTGTTATGTGTTGGGAGCAAGATCAGAAAATCTCTAATTTTTTGCAGTCATCTTTTGATTTTGAAGTTTTCAGAAAAAGAATGGCAACACTCTTATAGCTACTCCCCAGTGGTCTGGTGTTAAAAGGATTTGCTTATCCTGAGAAGGACTTGAATTTCAGGTCTTCTTTTTGTTCTCTTCACCTCTTTTTCATTTGGTTCCACTTCTGTACTTTTAAATTCCACATTCTTTACTTGATTAATGGGCGAATATTGCCTCTAAAAACCAAAGTTTTAAAAATCACTCATGGAAGTCTTTGAAAATCAGAGGAATTTCATATCACACATGTTATAGCAATGCCCAACACTGAATAGAGCAGGGCAAGGTTTAATTGATGGCTACTAGAAGAGGGTAAAATAATTTGGACATAAGGTAACTAGCTAATTGACAGCATTTGGTGGAAAACAAGAAACATGAGACCATAACTTTTTGTACCATTCTATTTCAGTAGACCAGTGAATCAAATTCCTCAAAGGCTGCCTGGGTTCCTACTATGTGCTGGTGCCATTATAAGGACTAAAGAGGATGGAGTAAACAGGACACACAGGATTCTTGATCTCATAGAGTGCACACATACTAGAAGAAAACTGCCTGGGAAGATGTGAGGAAGCACAGCTCAAGGAGTGAGGCATGAAAGAGTGTGGTCAGGAAGGCTTTTCAGAGGGGGTGGTATCCGAGTTGAGATTTGGATGGCAAGACAGAGGCAACTAAGCAGATACTGGTGGCAGATTGTTCCAGGCAGAAAAACAAGATGACCAGGAGTTGGGAAAAAGCAGTGTTTGAGGCTTAGAAAGGTCAGTGAGGCTAGTGTATTGTGAGAGAAGGGGGGAACGATGGGAAGCTGCAAGTTTACCTGGGGTGGGGGGGTGGTGCTTGTAAATCAAGGGGGCCAATGGAGGGCTTGTTGGTGTTGTAATCTGATCTGCATTTTAGAAACATCAACCTAGATGCTCTGTTTACAAGGAGACTATAGGGAGGCAAAAGCGAAGCAATGGAGTTATTCTATTAATATTCATCCATGAGAGATGATCGTAGGTTACACAGGATATTAATGATGATAGACAGAAATAGAGATATTTGAGATGAAAAAACTATAATATGTTAGTGATGGAGCATGGAGGTAAGGAGAGAATGAAATCAAGGGTGATTCTCAGGTGCTGATGTTGAATGAAAATATTTTCTAGCACTGTGGAGAGCATTGAGGCAGAGTTTGAAGTGAACTGTATTGTCTCTGTGACAACATGTGTGACCCAGAGCAGACAGTTATATCCCTGCTGCTCAGCTCTATGAATGGAAATGTCTCAGACATTTTGGATAAATAATTTATATTCTTTTCTTATCACAAAGCCTACATCATTTCATTGCAAATCCTAAACCAGGAAAAATCCAGAGGGATATGGTTTTTAGTTTCAAAGCAGAAAATGTTTCTTATGACTGAAATGTATACAGTGAGTCATGCACAATGGATTGAACTATACAACAGGTTGCCACTCACTAGTGGGGCTCAGCCAGAGTGATATATGCAGTTGTTTCATCTGGTGGAGAAATTGGACTTCGTGGTACTTAAGCCAAGGAATAGCCCATTTCTAACATGGGCATGAAGGGTGCTGGTCCACTGTTAGGGCCCTCCAAGGAGTGATTGAGAACAACTAACTGGTTGATGATGTGGTCTAAAATGTGCAAGGAACATCATTTTTCTTTGATTGTTGGGACTGAGATTTTAGTCTTGTTTTGTTATAACCCCCCCCCCCCAACTTTTTTTTTTGTCATGGTTTTAGCAACTGTCATGGTGCATGGTTTTAGCAACTTAAAAACTGAAAACAAGAAATTTCTTCTAAAGAATGTACTAAGGAGGAGGCGTTGTTCCCTGTTTCTTGCCTAGTCGTATATATCAGTCAAGATCCTTGGAGAAAATAAACATCACACTGAGTTGAGTTTTGAAGACTTTCAATAAAATGACTATTGACAAAGAACCAACCAAGGATGCTGAAGTCCTCAAAGACTTGAGATGATGCTAAGATCTTAGAGATCTACAAGGACAAGGGGTG
The DNA here is from genome assembly GCA_963574415.1 of Tarsius wallacei. Taxonomy (NCBI): domain Eukaryota; kingdom Metazoa; phylum Chordata; class Mammalia; order Primates; family Tarsiidae; genus Tarsius; species Tarsius wallacei. The sequence continues at coordinate 75,226 of CAUYQG010239829.1, read as the reverse complement.
GAAATGTCTCTGGAGACCAGAGACATGGAGGAAAGACCTCTAAAACCGAAACTCAGCAAAAAGGGAGCAAGAAAGACGTGCTCGCACCTCTTTCCTCCTGCTCTCTATGATCTTTCACTGGCTGATCCCAGAGGAAAGTCAGAGGGTCAAGGATCCTGGTTCATATTTTTGGGGCATAGCACAAAGCAGAGAGGGTAGAGAATCAATTTTGGGGTAAAACAGAAAACTACATTTGTCCTTCTAAAGTCGCTACTGGTTGTATGATGTCATGCTCATATTTGTTCTTACATTTGTTGTTTTAGGTACTGCTTTTTCCATGCTGTGCACAACATGGTCTAAATGATGCTTTTGACCACCATAGAGAGCGCAGGAAGCTATTGATTCTGAAGGGCCTGCAGCTATCAATTTGCCACAGACGTGCAAAACTTTGTTACTAAATGTACATATCGAAGGAAAAACAATGAAAAGCAAATTCAGTTCCAAACCACACTGTCAGAGTATTCTCATCAGAGAGAGTGAACAGTTCGTGTGTGAATACTTACAAAAAGGAGAGTGAGACTCATCACTATTCTCATGCATTTTCCACTTTTTTAGCACTAGAGGAATGTTTCAGGGATTGAGTCAGGTCTTGGCGTCAACAAGAAACTGAAGTGAATGAAACTTGGCCCAGCTCAAGAATGAAGAATTCTACCCCACGTTGCTTTAGCTTCATCCCTACTTGGCGACTAGATGCGGCATAAATCCTCCCAGCATCTCCCCTCTTATCTGAGCTGTACTGTGGTTATTAAACAAATTGTGGATCTATTCCACATCCTCCCTAATACTTTGAAAACTACACAATATGAGGCTTAATGAAGGTGGCATTCCTCAGAATGACTTAGAATTGAAAATATGACTATATCAAAAGTCTTTAGAAGGCAAGATTTTAATGGCTGAATAATATGCTGGAACAGAGGAGTAATTTCTTCTCGAATGCTAGGATGAATTATTTATGCTTTGACAACATTATGTGTCTCTAAAGCAGCTTTTAGTTATTCGCCACTTCTGGGCTACAGCTGATCCTGTGCCCATTCTTGTAATTACATTAACCTCTTGACTTTACATGACAAGCTCTTCCTGTGCGCTGCGATCAATAGCCCATAACTACACCTCTTTAATAGGGCCACAGTTACACTTCAGTTCAGAGACAATTAACATTTGTCCCCCTTTTCTTTTTGGTAGGACATAGGATAAAATTTCTTATTTTAATATTTGAAACAAAGACTATTTTGAAGGAAAAAAAACACACATAAAATACACATATGATATAGGAAGAAGTGATTGCAATGATAAATAGACCAGTTGAAAATCCATTTCTGCAAGCACATGGGATTAGAAACCCTGGGAGAAGCAGTGGGTTTCAAAGCCCCAGATTTGTATAGTGGCCTTTAAATCTCTGCTTTAATAAACTTTCAGTTTTAGTAGAATTAAAGGCACTGTGGACCACCTACGTTCTTACTCAAGCTATACCAATTAATTATAGTGTACAAATGTAAATAGATAAAACATAATGTTAAATGTTGAAGCACCTTCAAGGTCAGCTAACTAAATCATCTTCTTTGTCAAAAATTCTCCCTTTTGACAAAGAGAAACTGAGAAAAGTATCTAGCAGTAGTATATCAGAGCTAGCTCCTGATGGCTCAGGAAACCATATTTGGGAACATTGGTAGCTTTAAATCAGCCACAGCAAGAGTATTTACACTGTAGAAATTGGCAGATGGTATGAGCTAGTGTCTTTCCCCAAAGAGCAAGTTAAATGTTTGCTTGCATACCACTGTACATAGGTATGTGTATACATATGTGTGTATCACACGTGTATGTGTCATATTCTCTAATATGTAGACATTTGAATCTGTATTTTACCTAAGAAATGGCCTCATAAACTTGCCCAGGTATTTTTATGATTACATTTTAATGTTATTTCAGTGTTTTATAATATTTAACACACACACAAACATAAATATATATACCCAGAATAGATAACCACATAGACTTATGGAGACTTGTAGATTTGTTTCCAGATTGCATAGAAGACTTTGAAATTGCCTAGATTTGCCTTCAGATTGCCTAGAAGGTCCAAACATATGGATCCCTTTGAGGAGCTCAAAGGAAAGCTTGTGAAGATCAACTCTACGAAAATAGGCACAATGGTTAAAGCTGTAACCAGACACATTTGAAGCATGAAAGATTTTGAATGTGAGCTGAATTAATTTCCTCTAATTCTATAATGCTGTCATGGGCCAAAGTCTGTTACTATTTTCCATGCTGTATTATCACAGTCATATATCTAAGAAATAATAAAATAAAATTTCTCATTACTGATAGCAGTAATTTAGGACTCATCCAATGTTCCCTATAGATAATGCATCTGATTTCACATTTCCTTAAGAAATAACTGGTGGCTGCTTAAATCCTGTCAGATGACTCTAATTTTCTTTTATGACACTGTCAGACTTGCTATATTGCAGAAAAGTGATCTACATAATACAGATGTTTGATGCCTACACATATTACATGATCAGCAAATTTAAGTCAAAAAATAGTATCTTCAGTGGTTGCAGCATAAGTAGAAGGGAATAAGAGTGTAGCTATTATCAAGAGAAACGAAGAATAGAGAGTTTACAATCTCTTAGGGCTTGAGCAACCCCTGTTCAAATGGGAGAAATAGGACCATATTTATCAATATTTACTGGGTATTAATAAAATATCCAGATCTCTGGGCCTTAGTTCTTAACCCACTGAGTTACATTTCATGAAGTGATTCTTATGCTTACTCAAAATAGGGAATTACTACTAGCAGACAGTATTTCCCAAAAGAGAAAAGTTCAAGAAATAGGGGACTTTCAGCATGTCCTATGTGACACTGGATCTCCTCTGAGACACGTGGGAACTACCTCTTGCTTACTCTCTTGCCCTTCTGTGACTTCCTTCTCTGATGCTTGTGAGAACTCCAAGTTAGAACGGGGACCAGGATTTCCAGATATGATTGAAAGGTAGTATAAGGTGATAGAATAAACTGTGGCTTGAAGACATGAAATCAGCATGAAAGACCCCATTCTTTTGTACGGCCTTTGATATGTTATTTACTTCTTATGACCTTCAGTTGCCTCATGGGTAATATGGAAATAATGATATCAGTTCTTTACATATCATAGAATTGTTCTGAGAACAGGAGGAGAACTTGGAATGTAAAAAGTTAAAACTAAATAGTTGAGTACAGGACCATGTCAAGCTTCCCATAACTTACCTCTGGGACAGTGTCACTTTCTCTGACATTGGTCTTATAGGGAATCTCTGTTTTATGGTCAAGGATCTAAATGTCTGAGTGAGAGGTATCAGAACTGAGAGGTAAAGAGAAAAATAACAAAATAATTAGTGTTAGTAGTTTTAAATACACACAGTATTGTAGCTAACAGTTTTTGAGCATTTACCATGATAAGCACTTCGCATAAATAATCTTATTTGTTTCTTAAAACAATCAGTTGAACAGTTACTCTTATGAACATCATTTTCCAGGTGAAGAAATTGGATGATTACATGATTTTACCAAAGTTACACAGCTTGTAAATGGGATAGTTTGATTTGAATGTGGAAACTTCACCACTAAAAGTGGCAGGGGAGTTAGATTAGTAATGGGATTAGATTGAGTAAACGGCAGTTGCTGTCACTCTATCCTGGACTGCAGAACCAGATCACCCTGAAGTTCAGCAAAAATGGACGGTGGGCAATGCAACTATTTCCCTTGATTCCTGGATATCCCAGAAACCATAGTATGGAGAAGGTGAGTTGTTAATGCCCAGTGACTCCTATTAAATAGAATATTCTTTTCATTGAGGGTTTGTAAGAACTAGAATGGACTAATGATAACGATTACAGAATCTGCTTCTCTAAGGGATTTTTAAAGTGTTGCCTATTTTATTGGTTGGAGTTGTTGTAAATATAACCTGTTCTAAAGGTGAGAAGGAAGCTGTGATAGACTACTTGGTTGTGTCTTTCTGATTCTTCTAAGTTTCTTTGAGTTTAGTTCAATGGGAATAGCCAATTTTTGTGAGGACGTAGTATCTAGTAAAGTAGTAAAAGTTTACACCCTGAATTAAGGTCTAGGGATGGCCATTTTTCTTTTCTTTCTATGGGTGGTCTGTAGGCGCCCCCCGAGCAACAGTCTCCAGACCCATCAGAATGGAGCACACACATTACAAAAGCACTTTGCCTTTCCTTTGGATCTAAATCACATCGAAACAAAACCTGGACCCTTTCATGTACATGAAGCTAAAGGGTTTGATATCAGTCCACAAAATAGCACTTTGCCAAAAGGACCCATATTCTTTCAGATCCAATACAAATTTTCTTAAAACATCTGGATCCATTTCCAGATGAAAAACTTGTGGGTTAATGAAATTGCCAGATGTGACTACTTGTTAAAATATCAGGATGCTTTTTGTTCAAGGATCGCTACTTTAGGGGTGTATATGATTGGGGTTGAATTACCAGCCTGATCTTATCCTTCTAAATAAATTAACATTTTCAAAGTTTGTGACACTTATCACTATTTGAGAAACTTACACCAAATGGGTCTCTCTGCTTCATGGGTAGCTAGATAAAACCCTGATTTCAAAGCACACTTCTTACCTTTATGATTAGTTACTCTTGTTTTTTTTTTTTTCTTTTTTTCCCCCAGAAGTTATTTACATCATCCCCAACCCATTCTTCAACACACCTTTTGATCATGAATGCATAAATCAATAGGAAAAGCTTCTTTGAATATCTAAATTTAGAAGTGTCTTGTTTTAATTTTGTTTCTCTGCCTTAATTTCAATTGTGAACACTGTGAAACAATCTCCCCACTTGAGAGAGGCAAATATTTCCTTCCTTAAGGGTGAATCACTCAGAGAATAATAAATCCTACTCTGATGCTCTTGTTTAATGTTACAATTCCTTCTCTAATGGGGACTTCTGACCCCAGTAACCCCTTTTCCCATTCCAAAAGCACAACCTCAAACCCAAATAAATAACTTTTCCCATCAAAGAGCTCAGAAACAAAATGCTTTTTAAAAAACTAAACAGAAACAGTGTGACATTGCCTTAAGGTTTACTGTACCGTGTAAGGTACAGAATCCCTCTAAAACTAAGCATGATATTAATACAATGATGCAGAGATTAGCAGCAATAGAAGTCAATCTAAGACATTGAAAGCAGGTTCCCTAAAAGATCGAAGAGTTCTCCTCTTGAATGAGTACACAGAAGTCTGAACAATAGATGGAATTTCAAGAAACGGGAAACTCCTTATTTTGATTCCGTAAGAAAAAAGAAAGGGAGCAGCAGATGATGACAGATGAGCTGAAGATGAGGGAAAACTGCCTGTCCTGAAAAACCAGAGTAAGCTCTTTCCTGGGATGGGAGGAGTCCTTCCTTGTTCCACTGGGAAGGTTTACTATGTCTTTGAAGCAAATATGCGTAAACTATATCTTTTGAGTTAGATGAATTCCTACTGTTTCAGGGATATGAGTCTCTTTTAGGACAAAGCTGACACCAGTATGTAAAAGCATACCTGGATAAAACCAGGAAAGGCCAGTGTCTCAGGAAAGAAGCTGGAGGGCTGGGTCCTAGCCAAGGTTTGGCAGTTTTGACATAAGGGCCAAAATTATTTGTGGTTTGCAGTACAGTGTAGCTCTATAAAAGCTTAGCCTTGTCTAATGGAGAGCACACTGGCCAGAGAATCAAGAAACGTGTTTTGCACCCCTTGGGTGTAATTTCCCCAACTGAAAATTGTTACATTTGGATTTGAGGGTCTTAAATTCATTTCTCTTCACTCTTTATCCTATTCATCTTCTTTAAACATTTTTGGCAGGTAGTATTTCCCGCTTTTTTCTTTTGCTGCATTTCATGTATTTCTCTCTTTTATTGTACTGTTGCCTTTCATTTAGTTTTAGTTAGAGACTTTAACTGGAAGTACATCTTTTAGACACACTCTCTAGTGGCAATGTTCACCTGTTAAATTCTGTTATGCAGTTTTCCAACATATTGAAGGCAAGGTAGTGTATATATTTTTCTGCTTTTAGTTGGATACTTTAAACCTCTACAGGACAGATTTTCTAGAACGAAAAAAATATCTTGGTATGATTTGTCACTTACCTTAGTCTCCATTTTGCCACACTCCATCATTAATTCTAGCACAAGCTAAAGAACCACATATTTCTTGAATTCCAAGTCTGGTATTCAAATAACAAGACAAGAATAACTTCTAACATTGCTCTTTTTTGATCTAAAGTATTTGGAGAGTTTCAGACAAAGATAATCCATGACTAAATGCATAGCATTTTCTCTGTATTTCTCTCCCTCTCTCTCTCTCTTTTTTTTTTTTTTTTTGCTTGGACGGTTCCTACAGACTTAAAAAAATGAAAGTTTGGTCTTTTCATATTCTTAAAATGCTAACTGCTCTTTAGAGGACTTCACATAAAGAAGAAGTCACCTTTCTTTAGAAATGTGGATAGTCATTTTCTATTCAGACAGTTGTCTCAAAAGACCTTGCTATTATATACCTTGTAAGTTGAAGAAATAACATTTCTATGAAAATAAATGACCAAAACCACTTCAGAAAACGGCAAACTTTAAACAACTTGGTAATTTGTAGACCCCTCTGACATCCCAAGTGCATAATGGATTTGCAAAGACATTGAAGATTAAGGAAATTGACTATTACATCACAACTCAAACATTTTTCCTTAATTTTTTTATTTTTTTAAGAAAAATATATTTGGTGATAAATATTCCCTAAGAAGGCACTGTGGCTTTCACTTCTGTCCCAGATAGTCTATCTATCCAAAAGATGCAGTTGGAAAAAATCTACAGGCTTAAGGTCAAATTTAGCCCTTGTGGGTCATAGAGTCCCGCTTAAACAAACAAACAAACAAACAAACAAACAGCTTCAGATAATCTGAGAGTTTTCTCAGAATAACATTCAGAAAGGATATTTTCTTACAGACATTGGGAAAAAAAAATCTGCGGTATGTCCAAAAGTGAACCGTTGGAGGCTTCTGTTCCGGTGATGGGCTATTTTATTGAGTGCCGTCGCCCACTTTGAATTTATGGGCACTAGCAGAAAGCTGGGGACTGTAAATTCTGAGCTTGCTTATTAGAACCCGAGAGCATTTGACAATGCACATAATTAATGATCATTTGCTAAAAGTATTTTGGGGGATTTTATTCAAACAAAGTAAAAAAGAAACACATTAAATATTGGTCCTGTTATATATTATGGGACATTATATCCATTTGTGTGCCCATAAATCATTTAGCTATGAATACTTAAGAAGAGCAAGAAAATGATACCCTCTCTACACTCTGAGATAATATTGTCTTAGTATTTGATTACAGGCACAGTGTCCTTAATGGACATTTTCATGCTCGGTATCCAATGTCCAGTTGGAGCTGGGACACCAAGAAATTGTTACAAGAGGATGTTAGACCAGGATCAACCAGAGTTCAAGAGTGTGAAATTGGTGATGAAATAAGACTTTTACTGGTTGTCAAGAGGCCCTCTTTGTCTCTTTTATTGTATTGCTTTCCAACAATTTATTTGGCTGCCCCAATGTGCATGTGTGTGCGTGTGTGCGTGTGCGCGTGCGCGCGCGCGTGTGTGTGTGTGTGTGTGTGTGTATACTACTTTTGAGGGGAAGGTAACAAAAAATATTTGGTCTGCTTTGACTATCTTTTTGTTGGGTTAAAGAAAGAGAGGAGGGAAATGGCTAATTCTGTGAGAGTAAGAGGAATAAGCCGATTAAAACAAATTGAAGATTTATTCTTTTTGAACAGCTACAAAAAAAATCACTGCAGTTTGAGTTAAACCAGAGCCCAAGCTTTGTCTCTATACACAGAGTAAAGTAGGAAAATTTAAAGAAAAAAAAAAGAGAGAAGAAAATCAAAAGAAATATTGCCTGAGAAATGTCGATACCCTATGCAGACTTTTGTGGAGTAATAAGAAGATTCAATAGAACATGCTTTAAGCACTGACTGTCATGGACATGTCATGTGATTTGGGACAAATCACTGCCTTTGTAACTTCAATGTACAATTCTAAAAAATGAAGGAAAAGTAAACAATGAAAGCAATAAGGACTACCTAATTGCAAATATTTATGATTCTAACTTGATATTCTCAGGAAACACACAATCACACATAACACATGTAACTTTTTGGTTCAAAAGTTCCATATAATTGCTTTATGTCTCTGGGTCAGTAGACGTCGGCAGGCAATGTCTGATTGCCACTGTATATCATTCCTATGTGTAAAGTCTAAGCATTTGCTGCCTGCTAGGGAATAAAAATTTCTAAAAGAAAATTATTTAAGGCAATGCATGCTAACTGTAAGAGACATTTAAAAAAACTTTAAAAAATTGAACTGGCTGCAAATCTTTAACGTTTGTCTGAAGAAAGCAAAAGACTCTGAATATTTATTGAGACAGATAGTGAATAAAACATTGGCAAATAAATTGACTTTTTGGGGGGTTGTTGATATTTCTTGTTCGTTTCTGGATGCCAATTGTGTGAAATGTAGAACTTAGGATGGCTAACTCAAATGTCCATTGTATCCATTAGAAGTTTTTAAATTTATGGTTATCCAGACATAAATTTCATCCAAACAAAAGTTATGAGTAAAGATATACCATTTTTTACTTAAATGCAGTAACAAATAACTAGGTCACCCCTTCTAGTTTTATACCAATTATTTGAAGAAAATGAATATATATATATTCATAAATATGTTACACACACATGTATATATGTATGTCTGTGTCTGCCCCTCATTATAGTATTAATTAAAGGGTGAGTTTAGGGGTAAACCAGTCAAAGTTTTTCTAATTATTGTTTCTGAAATTTAGGCCATCTTTGGTCTAGAAAAATGGTTTTACATTTTGTGGCTTTCCAGAGTTTATACTAAATAGGATGTGGAAGAAGATGAAAAGTATATTTCAAGGCACCACATACCCATGATTATGAGATGTTGAATCCACTAGAATGTCTCAAGTTAAAAATTTTACCACTAAACTTATACGAAGAGATTCGCTTGCTTGGAAAGGGGCACCTTTGAAATAGATATTCTCACAGTATGTCTTATGTTCAGTCAAATTGAAGAAAAAACATATCAGCAAATCACACATTGCGTTTTGAGTTTCAAGGGCTTCTTTGACGATGTAGATAGGGAAATTAGCACTTACTCTTGTTGGAAGTTGGCAGATGAACCAACAGCTGAGCCTTTTCTTCTCCAGGACAGCATTAAGGTTTTAGTTCCCAGTTATGCCTGCATGTTAGCCAAATGCAAGCCAAGAAAAAAAAAAAGGATAATGTGTTTTAAATAATGCAACTTAAACCATTTTGGACAAAAGCAGTTAGAGATTTATAAGAGAAGGCAGCTGAGAAATTTCTCTGCTGGTGTGGTTGGAAGTTTTGGGTTTCAAATCCCTACCACCTTACTTTCCAGTTGTCGTGGACTTGGACCAGTCATTTAGCTTTTCTGAGCCCTAGTTCCCTCAAAATCAATATGAATAATAACTCCCACCTTCAGGGGTGATCTGAGGACCCCAGATAATGTATATAGTGGCTGACGAGTGGCTGGCTTCTCATTGGCAGTGATTGGTACCCATTTTAAAATCAAAACTCAGCTGAGAAAAACCATCTCCAGGGAAAATTGCTTGGAAGTTGTGCACTGCATCTGTTCTTTCAGGTCTTTATATTTACTTCTGAATTAAGTCAGATCATCAGAGATCTGTGGGTCTGCACTGCATCATTCATAACACGGCCTGCCAAGATGTTTACACTCCGCTGTCCTTGGGAAAGATGCCATGGGCTTTTAATAGGGAGTGCTGTTCAAACGTCCTATAAAACTCCTGCATGCTCCCTGTAAGTCTGCTAGGGGCATAGAGTTCACTGGACTCTTTTCAATGGCCCACATGGGAGACATTCTTGTAGGGGCTTAACGTCTCAAATAATTGTGTTTCTTCTGAGTGACTCCTTTGTATCTCTCTTACAAACACTAAAATTGTTAAACTGATTGGGCTTTCCTTTTGGGGTGGTAGCTAGAAATTAGATTCACCCAAAGCAGCCATATGGGTCCTTATAGTATGAGGGTTTGTATTAGTTTTATTTCCAAACCCATTTTATATATCTGTATTTTTTGTTTTCCTGACTTTTCCCCCCTCTATTTTAAATTTGTGTCATCATAATGCTGTATTTTAGGTATTTGTGTAAGTCATCTTAAGTTCTTTGGCGAAACAAGTAACTAGGTGGCATATAGATAAATCAACAAATAAATAACACCAGTAATCATCATTATTGAGAATAATCTAAATATTCAGTAAAACTAAAAAGAAAGAAAGATGAAGGCCGTAAAGATTTCTGAAGATGCCTAATATCACAGCAAATCTGAATATTCTTTTTTTTTTTTGAGTTGGGGTCTCACTCTGTCACCCAGACTGGAGTGCAGTGGCCGCTCCCGGCCACTGCAGCCTCGACCTGCTGGGCTCTGGTGATCCTTCCACCTCAGCCTTCCAAGTAGCTGGAACTACAGGCGTGCGCTACCATGCCCAGCTAATTTTTTGATTTATTGTAGAAATGAGGTCTCACCAAGTTGCCCAGGTGGGTCTTGAACCCGCGGGCTCGGGCAATTCACTCACTTCGGTCTCCCAAAGTGTGGGATTACAGGCTGAGCCACTGAGCCTGGCTGAATATTCTTAAATGGTAGAAAATAATTAAATATGTTATATCCTGGGTTCATTAAGAAAAATAGCGAATGCAAAAAATATTCGTGGAGGACATGATATATGCCAGGCACTACTATAGGCTACAGTGAGAAGACCAGGATGGCAGTTTCAGAACACCTCGCAGAGTAAAGAAAATTGTTTTTAGAAATTTGAATTTTCAGGTAGGCGTGACCAAGGATCACGTGTGTGGAAAATGGGAGATTTGGGAATTACCATGTTGTAATATGGGGAAAAGAAAACAATAAAAACACAAAGTGAAAGGAAGATACAAGTTATGCTTCCATGCGGGAGAGAAATGATGCTGTGCTGGGCTGGGTAAGGAATGCCTGGTCATGTCTGCCGTGTGGCTAGAGAAACTTGGCTGAGGATGGTGGTCTCTGTTGTACATTTTTAGAGAGGGAGCCGAGGAACTAGCAGAAGACCAAAAACTTACTTAAGAATAGAAATCTCCAGGTCTCAAAGTAGAATCTCTTCTGCCCGCATAGCCTCCTACGATGGCAGCCACTTTATATCAGGAGTGAGGCTCAGGACCCTGAGGCCAACGGTATTTGGGCTGTTCTCTACTATGTTCTACTATTTCCAAAGGAGTTAGGAAATTATTACATGGAGCTTGATACAACTTTTGCAGTAAAAACTCAGAACTGATTTCTTTATGCTATTCCTTGCTAGTCTCAAGTTGTCTCAAACATCTCCTTACACCATCCTACTAAGGAGATTTCTAAGAGTTTCACAGAAAGTCATTTTCATTCTAGATCTAGGTTGATCTCTGGGGGCCCTTCAGATGACCTCGGACAATTCTGAAGTATACTGGGGTTCAGGAAAGGTCATAGGCAAAAGCTGAAAATAAATCTCTCATATTTTATATAAAATATTATTTATAAAATTTTTCCACATATACAACTCTTTCTCTGTTATAAATAGCAAGCTTTTCTCTACCAGCTCAAGGTGTAAACTTAGTCACCTCTATATGTTTTTTAATTATTTGCTTCTCTGCTCACTTGTACTATTCACACGAAACCTAGTGCTTTCTTTTGGGGTCTACCAACACAAAACAGCCTAAGAGCACTGAGGACCATTTAGTTAAAATGATTTAGTATTTTTTTAAGGTTTGAGAGTAGGAGGAAAAAGAGGAAGAAGAGGAGAAGGAAGAAAAGAGAAGAGAGATGAGAATCTGATCAGTCTACTACTGTTGCTGCTTTTTGGAGCCCCAGAATGTTTCTTTTGAAGACAGATCATGAATATCTAAAGAAAAGCCTTGCCTACTGCTTCTGGGAAACTCTTGTTCTTCATGTCCCCTCCCAGCATACAGTGGTGACCCAGTTTGAATGCAATTTGTGACTCCTTAACTCATACTCCTTTGCTCAGCTATTGTGCTCCAAAACCTACCACTATACCAACTGACATTTCTACCCTTCCTTCACACTGAGCCTTGAGTGCTACCTTGGTCCATACCAACAAGTCAATTTGATTGTATGTCACTGTGAGTAGGGACTGTGGATCTTGGACTGTTCTTCCCCAAAGATCTTGGATTCCTTATGCAAATTGACCTGCTCCTTCACAATGACCAGGTTTTTATATCTGTGTCTGAAAGAAAGCAGACTTAACTCAGTCATGCAAGATTTTTTGTCCCAGACAAGGAGAATCTATTCAGTCTACCTTTGTATATCTATAAGTAAGACATTTAGGAGATTCTTCCTAGAACAAAAAAGATCTGCCTTAGTGGGATTTGGTCTTCATCCCTAGACATAAAAGAGGCTTGCATATGTTTTCAGTATCTCTCTCACTTTTGACAACTTGAGAGGCAACTGGTGCTATTTATGCCCATCTCATAGATAAGGAAACTGAGATTCAGGAAACTTAAGTGAGTTGTTCAAGGTCACGTGGCAATACACTGTGACTCAATCAGTTTGGCATCTCAGCACAGAGGCATTAGCTAAAGGGCAGAGGCCTCAGCAGTGCAGGGAGTTGGAAAGCATATTAATCCCATTGAGTAGTACAAAATGTATGCTGGTTAGATATTTTATATTAATGGAATATTTATGAATATGCTTATGAATATGTTTTTATAGAAACATGGTTATATAGCAATAGAGTATAAAGAGAGAAATGATGATTCATTGTAGAAAGATTCGATAAATGAGCTTTTGCTCTTATAGTAAAAACAATGAGAAATGATGACAATAAAGCAGTAGACTTTTCTAGAGTCTTTTGAGTCAGACTTTGCAGACAGAAAGATTAAGAGGAGAAGGATTTCATAGGCTCTCTGGATTATGAAGCATTGAGCCCAAGTGGCATAAACTATAGTGGATGGTTACAAGTGATCAGAGAATGCCAAAAACATGGAAGGCAAAGACTCTCTGGAGAGTACCATTAACTGCTGAAAATAATAGTGTCTTTCCATATACCCTTAACTGATGGATTACTCTTTAGCTTTTACAGCAGAATTACAGGTTTTTTTCCCCCTGTTATCCAGTGAAACCAAAAGCTTTATGTAATTAAGGAGGAATTATGCCGGCATTGCTTGTTACCTTCTGAGGTTGGGCAGTAGATGATAGAGGCTGGCCATAATCAGAACAAATCAAGGCTGCCTACAAAGGCGACACATCAGATATGTATTGGGAGAAGGGTCGGGGAAGGAGAGAGAGGCGGGAGGTAGGAGATCCAAGGACTGTGTCAAAGTAAGCTGTGTGTACTTTATTAGGTTCAAACTAGTCACACTGGAAATATTAAAGATTGAGGTTTATGTCCAAGAGAATCAGTCAAGCTGTTCAGGGGGTCAATAAAAGCATGGACAGAAATCCAGCCTGGAATAAGATGACCAGAGATACAACAAGGGACAGATGGATTTGAAGGCTGCGCGGGCAACTAATTTCACAAACTTAACAACAAGTACACAGTCCATTATTCTTATCGGCCTATCAGTGATTCTCCTGGAACTCAGAACATGCTCTTAAAGGGACAAAACCATGGCATAGTTTGACCATGAACCGGGTTGAATTTCTTTGCTTTTTTAAAATCCTTCCAGATACCAGATAACCTACCACATCAACTCTCTAAACATGAAAACTGCCAAGAAGTTAAGAGTAGATTAGAAAGGGCTTGATTAGAACACACAGATGAATCATCAAAGAGTATAAAATATTAAACTGTCCTCAGAGGAATCTCAAACAGGTTCTAAGGGAAATGCCAAATGGTGTACTGCATTGTGGAAGAAAACTTATTCAGTTATCAAATATTTGTTGTATGCCTAATATGCCAGGCGCTGTGCTTGACATTTTGTGCAATGTGGAACAAAACAGACAAAGTCCTTGACTTATAGAGCTTACATTCTAGAGGAGATGTTCATACATTAAATGAATTAAGATATTAAATTATAATAAGTGCTATGGAAAAAATGGGCTATTCTGAAAGATAATCAGACATATAAATTAGATTGGCATGATCTTATTAAGGGTGTGATCTTTGAAGTGGAGACTTGAGACCTGAGAGAGAGAAGGGAGGGTTACTCCAGTCAAGAAAGAGTCAGGACTCTGGGGCAGGAAAGTGCCTAATGTATTTGAGGAACTAAAAGAAGTCCTCTTCAGCTGGAGGTCCAGAAGAATGACATGTGATAACTCTCCAGGGAAGCCTGGACCAAGATCATGGGGGATTTGCAGGCCATTTTGAAGGGGTTTAAGAGGTGAAGTGATCTTACTTGCATTTACAAGGATCGTTGTCTGCTGAATGATGAAAAGTAAGAGCAAAAACTGAGAGACCAATTATGAGACTGATGATGCATAAGAGGATGGCAGCTTGGACAAAATCGAATGAAGTATAGATAGAAAGAATAAAGTTGATTGGGGGTACATCTTGGAGTTAGAATTGACAGGACCCATCAATATTTTTATATTTCATGGACAAGTGGAAAAGAAAGAGTTAATAAAGGAGATTGAGAAACTTCAGAGAGGTAGAAAAAAAAAAGGAATATAAATTGGTGTCTAGATACCACAAGATGTGTTCCAAGAATCAGAGGTGATCAGAAATTTATAAAGATGATAGTTAAAAAAAAATCTGTGCTATTTGCCAAATTAGAAGCTATTTATGACTAAGCAAGAGTAGTTTTTATTTGTTTTGTTTTGTTTTTCAGAAGCAAGGACAGGTTTATTCGGATCCATGGTCAGTTACAAATTTGATTTGATGTTTGGCCACAGGCCCCCAAATCCCATTCTTCTGAGTTACATCAAAAAACAAAGCCCAACATTTACAATCTGAAAAACATTTAAAAAGCAATATCACACATCAAACACAAAGACTTAGTTTAAAAATCAACCTTGAGGGGCTGTTCTCCTTGGTGTCATTTGTGAGATGAAGGAAAGTGTGGGTGACCCCGTGGTGATTTATTTTTGATAGTGAATGTGTAATTGTACATTCTGAATAGTTAAATGTTATCAAAAGTCCTCTTCAGCACTTGATTTTATTGAAGATATATATGTGTATATATATATATATACACACACATGCATACATACATACATACATACATATATATATTTTTAACTGAGGGATATATATAGTTGCTGTTGTTGTTTGGGTCAGAGTCTCACTCTGTTGCCCAGGCTTGAGTGCAGAGGCATGATCATGGCTACCTCAGTCTCAACCTGCTGCGGTCAGGTAATTCTTCCTTCCACTTCAGCCTTCCAAGTAACTGGAATTACAGGCACATGCCACCATGTACAGCTAATTTTTTGATTTATTGTACAGATGAAGTCTCGCCACATTGCCTAGTCTGGTCTTGAACTCCTGGGTTCAGGCAATCTTCTCACCTAGGCCTACCAAAGTGTTGGGATTACAGGCGTGAGCTACTGCGCTCAGCCTTATTGAAGATACAGACAATGCTTTGGCCATCTTTGCAAAACAGAAAAGCTGGTAGGCACTGGCTGAGGATTAGCACCCATCTGTGACAAGTCACTGTGAAGGCAGTGCTGGTGGCCTCTGCTCTGACATGCTCCATGGCCTGTGGGCTGGGGTAAAGCAACTGTGTTCTGCCAGGATCTTCGTATCCTCAAAAGTGGAATTCTATGGCCTAGGCTTGGAATGGCCATGAGAGCATGAAGAATGACCTTCGCTTTGCCAGATGTGGTGGCGAAATTTAGCTTTATAGTCAGAAATCAGAGGAGGACCACTGTCCTGCTACCACAAAGGGAGGCAAGATGTTGTAGCTCACTCTGCCCACCTCCAGGACAGCCAGAGGGGAGGCTGACACCTGTTGCGGCCACCCACAAGGGAAAACAGGCATCTGTTGGCAAAGGCAACATCCTAACATGGTTACATCACAGAAGTAAAAGACCTCCAGAGCTAGCTCCGCTGAGCTCCTGGGCTGAGGGCAGGAGGAGGGGCCCCTGCCTGGTTACGGTTGTTACACAGCACACAGCGCGGCTCTGAGCCCTCTGCTGTCCCTTCTAGCAAGAGCAGTTTTGTGGAGAGGTAGGAGCAGAGGATAGCATCTTAGCCAGAGTAATTAAAGAACAAATGGCAACCAGCTTTCCCAGAACCATTTGCTAAATAAGGTCTCCTCTCCCCAATGGTTTTTACTGATGGCTTTGTCAAAGATGAGTTGGTTGAGAGATCAAGTTTTTCGCTTCTGGAATTTATGTCCTATTCCATTGGTCTATATGCCTGTTCTTGTACCAGTATGAGGCTGTTTTGATTATTGTAGCCTTATAGGAAAGTTTAAAGTTTGGAAGTGTGATACCTCCTATTTTGTTTCTGTTGCTAAGGATTACTTAGGCTATTTATGTTCTTTTTTTTGCTGGTTTGTTTCCATATGAATTTCTGTATTGTCATTTCCAGGTCTGAGAAGAATGATGTGGTAATTTGATGGGTATTGCATTGAATCTGTGGATTGCCTTGGGTAGGATGGACATCTTGACAATATTGATTCTTCTAATCCATGAGCGCAGAATGTTTTTCCATTTGTTTGTGTCATCTTTGATTTCTTTGAGCATTGTTTTATAGTTCTTTTTGTAAAGGTCTTTCACTTCTCTGGTTAGGAAGATGCCAGGGTATTTCATTGTGTGTGTATGTGTGAGTGTGTGTGTGTGTGTGTGTGTGTGTATTGTAAATGAGATTGTGCTTTTTATTTGGTTCTCTGCCTGTTTGTTACTGGTGTATAGAAATACCACTGTCTTTTTTGCATGTTGATTTTGTACCCTGAAACTTTACCAAAGTGCAAGGAGGTTTTTGGTGGACTCCTTTGGGTTTTCAAGGTGTCGGATCATATCGTCCACAAAAAAGGATAGCTTAACTTCCTCTTTTCCTATTTGGATACTCCTGATTTCCTTCTCTTGCCTGATTGCTCTAGCAAGGACTTTCAGCACTTTGTTGAACAGGAGGGGTGAACAGCCTTATGTTTTTCCCATTTTCAGGGGGAATGCATCTGTCTTCTGCGCATTGAGGACCACATATAGAAAAATAAAACAGAACTCTTAACTGTCACCATATACAAAAATCAGCTCTAAGTGGATCAAAGACCTGAATGTAAACTCTCAAACTGTAAGAATCTTAGAAGAAAACTCAGGAGACAACCTTATGCACATTAGAGTAGGCAACCAATTCTTGATCAAATCCCCAAAAGCATATGCCATAAACGATAAGATAGACAAGTGGGACCTCATCAAACTGAAAAGCTTTTGCACAGCCAAAGAAACCATCAAGAGAGTGAGGAGACAACCCACAGAAAGGGAATGAATATTTGCTAATTGTTTATCTGACAAAGTCCTAACATCCAGGATCTGCAAGGAGCTCAAACAAGCCAAAAGGGAAAACAAAACAAAACAAAACAACAACTACAACAACCCTGCCCCCCAAAAAAACAGCCCTATTAACAAACGGGCAGAGAAAAACATGGTACCAACTGTGCTGCCCATAGAAACTGGAAAAAAAGTGGCACATATACACAATGGAATATTATACAGACATAAATAAGGACAAAATTAAGGACTTCACAGTGACTTGGACACATTTAGAGTCTATAACACTCAGTGATCTATCACAGAAACAAAGAACTGAGTACTACATGTTCTTACTCATGAGCAGAACCTCAACATTTAACATAATACTATAAGAAAGGGATAATACGATAAGAAAGGAACTGGCAGTAGCCGGAAACTTCCAGGGGAGGGGAGAGGCACATAATATCAATAAGGATACCTATAATGTGTGTCATTTAAATGCAGACATTTTCCAAGGTGAATGGGGCATTATTTATAATCACACCAGGATAATAGGCTTAAATCATGACCATCCTGGACAAACCAGGACATATGAACACCTCAGTTAGACTATTTTAAGAACTTTGTTTCTAATCTCCGTACTGCTTAGCTGACAAGACATAAGTAAAGAAAATGGTCTCAATATCTCCAAGCCTATAGGTAGGTGTGGTAGGTAGCCTCTAAGATGGTTACCAATTATCCTCACATTTTGGTATTCACGACCTTGTGTAAATCTCACTCCTTGAGTGTGAGTTGGACTTAGTGACTCACTTCTAACAAATAGAATATGGCAAAAGTCATGGTATCTCCCTTCCAGGATTAGGTTACAAGACTGTGACTTTCATGTAAAACAGTCTGTCTTGCTTGTATGTTCTGAGCGAAACTGGTTGCCATGCTATACTATGCCCCGTAGAGTGGCACCATATGACAAGGAACAGAGGTAGGTTTCAGCCCAACTAGCAAGAAGCTGAGGCCCTCAGTTAAATGACTAGCAAGGAACTAAGGACTGTTAGCAACCTTGTGAGCAAGCAGATCCTTTCCAAGTAGAGACTTCAGATGACACTGAAGACCCAGCCAACAGTTTGTCTGAAACCTCTTTATATATCTTAAGCCATCGGCACTCAGCTAAATGGCACTTGGATTCCTGACCCACAGAGATAAAAGACAGTCAGTTTTTGCTGTTTTATATTATACTATGAAGTTTTGGGATAATGTGGTACATAGCAATAGATAACTAATACATCTGGGCTGCTATGGACATGCTTTTCCAAATTTTAAGGAGATGAGTTTTTTGTTTGTTTTGTTTTGCTTTGCTTTGTTTGAGACAGAGCTTCACTCTGTCAACCTAGGGTAAAGAGCAGTGGCATGATCACAACTCAACACAACCTTGACCTCCTGGGCTCAAGTGATCTTCTTGCCTTAGTCTCCCAAGTAGCTTGGGCTACAGGCATGCACCACCATGCTGGCTCATTTTTCTTTTTTTGTAGAGATGAGGTCTCACTTTGTTACCTAGGTTGCTCTGGAACTCCTGCCCCTGCCTCCCAAAGTGCTGGAATTATAGGCGTGACCCACCAGGCCCAGCCTGGGTGTTGATATACAAGCACTTTACCTCATCATTCATCTCTCCAACCTCAATTTCTCTATTCTTATGTCTTTTTCTTCTACAACTTGGGAAAGCCAACATGTAGCTTAACTGAACCACAGTAAGCCTTCAACTTATGTTTGCCGATTAAATGAACAAATAACAATATGAGGCAGACAAGTTGTTTCTCCTCTCAATCATCTGAAGTAGATGGCCAATCCTTGTCTTGGGAGGAGAATAGCTCTTAGCATAAACAACAAACAACAACAATAAGAACAACAACAGCAGCAACAAAAGGTCAGAGAATCCTGTGGAAAGATATTTAAAATGAAAGCAACCTATTTTCTTGTGTTCTTTGTTTTCTTCTCTCTTTAACACCTATTTTGCTTTGGTTTCACTCATTACTCATGTATATTGGTGGCCATGAGCAAACTGAATTGTGAATATAGTTGTTTCACTCTAGGCACCTTGGAGTTCATTAAATGAGAGTGTTAGTGAACAATGCCACCTACCTGAGCCCAAGAGCCTTTGCCACTAGTATTAACTCAATAAACCTTGACAGGGTTCTATTTTTATCTAAGAGCATCTCTGACAATTGTGATATAGTATATACATTTGCTCTATGACCATGAGAGTAAGGTTGTGCTTTAAAGTGCTCCTGAAAGTCTTGATGAGATCTATTATAATAGAAGTTGTATAATTTCACTAATTCATGGAGTGGTGTTGGCAAAATTACTCCCTGGAACCCATTTGTAAAGGTGGTAAGATATAAATACTGTAAAAATAAATTCAGAAGCTAAAGACTGAAATGTTAAGAGAACTGGAATTAATACTCAGACAGCCCAACTCCATGTGAATATAATCAGGATGTGGGATGTAGGTAGACTTTAAGGACCATGAGATCAAAGATAAGTAGACATTCCAAATGTGGAAGGTAAAATCCACCAAGAGGAGAAAAAGACTTATAACTCTACTGAGAAAAATAATCAGCAGTCATCCGATGAGATCAGGACAATAAACATCTAGTCTAACAATGATGGCCTGAATCACCGTGAAAATTAGCCACCTACCTCTAACACCTCAGGGACAGCACAATTACTATCGCTGGCATCATAAAAATAACATTTCAAACAGAAGCTCACAGAATGTTTTTTTGTTAAGAACTCTCTTGGGTTTGGATTTAAATCCAAATTTAAATCCCTTAGCTACCTTTCATATTATAAATGTAGGTTTCTCTTTGGAATACTTCCTTCCTCCTCTGTATGGATGAAGAAACTCAGAGATTTAGAAATCTCTGGGGAAACAATGCATGGATGGTCTCCAAGGATTCCAGAACCAATTTCAGGAAAATAATAAATTAAAACAACAACAACAACAACAACAACAATTTGAGACATGCCTTCATGAAACTGGGAAATAAAATTTATAGAAAATGTAGTAATACTATTTTAAAAAATTGTTTGATGGTAAATTCAAGATGAGTGAAGTTACCAGGAACTTTGTGGGACCACATGACACATCAATACTAATTTTCAGGTGGCCTAGTAAAGAAGACAGAAAAATCACTATAGGGTGGGAGATGAGGAGTCTTATACCCTCACTCTAATACCCAGGACTTTGAATGTTGAGTGCATGGTTTGCATGATGATGCTGTAACCCAGTAGAAGTGGTGACACCGTAGAGTTTGCATGCAGTGGTGTCAGAACTGTGCAGTGGCAGTGATGATGATATTCGTTCCAGGTTCCCATCATTTCCCTTTCTTGTCTGCTTTCTGTTTTTCATTCTTCATTCTTTCCCTCCCCATTCAATTTGTTCAGCAGTTATCCTTCTGAATCACTAGAGTTGAAATTAATGTGAGTAGTTGTTTGTGCTTGCAACCAACAACATATTTATGTGATAATACAACGAGAAAAATATTTCTTACAAGTACTAATGGTAATTATTAAGTTCATCTTTATATCTCTAATTTTTACCAGGGACATGTGGGTGGTTTTTCAGACATGGTGATTCACAACCCAAACAGATATCTTTAGGTGCTTAGAGTTAATGACCAATGCCAAAATGGATGAAATGCTTGATGTCTGGATTAATGCTTAGTCTGGAGATGTTGGTTGCTTCCCAGGATGGGGCATGTCAACACAATGTGTGTAAAATGGGAAGGCAAAGGATGCTGTGCAGGGAGCATAAACTTTGAAGTCACTTTTTTCTGCACTAACAGCTGTGCAATCTCTACAACTATCCCGCTTCTCTAAGTTTTAGTAACCTCATGAGTTTGATGGGGATAAATGCCCATAGTCTTCTAGTTGTGATTAGAGTTCATGACTCGAAAGCCTGGTAGATATTGACAAGCCTTTCCTCTTCTGTTACAACTTCTATTCATTACCATATTCACTGAAAGTCATCGTCCATACAGAGGGAATAATGAAGAAATGGATGACTCAAGAAGCTGTCTGTCAAGAAGCCAAGGGGGAAAAGTACAGACACACATGTGTGTCTCTGAGTGCCCACTGGAATTCATAGAAATAATATTTATAATCTTGATTATTTAAGAGTAGTCCTGGAGATCCATGACACAAAATACTTTATAGTTTTGCTAAAGTGCATGAATGTTTGCATTGTATTCAGCAAAGGTAGCACAAAAGAACTAATGACTTAGCTAGTGAGTAAACCCAGTGGACTTTTCAGCACTGACATTTCAGCTCCATGTTATTTTTCTGCTCTTTTTATATACTGTAATTCTTATGAGGTGATCAAATGACAGATTCTTTTTGGGAAAAGACTTCCAAAAGAGAAGGGCAGGTAATGCAAGGCAAGAGAGTGTGAAGAGATATAAGAAAACACAGTTATCTACATTTTTTGTTTGTTTATTTTCTAAAAAAACAGATATGTTACAAGAATTGAATTTGACCTTTGCAATAGCCGGAATCTGTTGTGGGTGAAGTTCCACATTTATTCTCTGTAGGAGTAAGACAGTGTTGCACGAAAACATTTTAGCACTTGTTTCAGCAGCTCAAAGCTGTTCTTCAAGTGACAAAATATTAAGAGGCTGACGGGTCATTTACAATTTTTATTCACATTTCACTGCAGTTTATGTCGGGAATCATTTGCTGTAGTGGTATTTGGGAATTTGTTGTTTGGCAAAAGTTCATGAACAGTATGAACAGTAGATTTTTTTTTCTCTCTCTGTGGGTGGAATTTAATAGAATGCTAAGGGGTCAGGATTTTAAAAGGAGAAAGGAAGGCTAAAATAATAATTCTAAATATAACATTTTTATCATCTACCAAAGAATTTCAAGAACAGTCTTTTTAATATGAGGATCATCAACATGCAGAAACACTAAGCACCTCAAAAGTCTCTAGTTATTTTAGGTGTGCTTATAACACTATGGACTTTTATGCACATGAATTTAGTTAGCTATCACCAGATCAACAAATCACAACACAAACCACGGGCTGGGGAGAGACAAGGGACATAAAGCTGATGACCAGTTGAGGAAATTCTTTGATTTGGAATATGTGGTTTATTGCTACTGAGAAAGTCAAGAAACTCTGACCCCTAACTGTGCTTTGCTACCATGGGAAGCTCAGGTCTGTGAAGCAATGTTTCACAGAAAAATAAAGCAAGAAGAAGTATGACATCTAATTAGAAAGTATCTGCCACTCTTACCTCAGTGAATTTCAATTTGAACTCATAAAACTGCTTGAAATTGTGGCTTCAGTCTCTCATGCAGGATTTTGTGTGATACTGTGTTTTTCAGAATGTTCAACCATTATACTGTCTCTTTTGATGGATGAAAAATGTTTCCTCCACAATCTCCACAATTAACATTATATTGCTTGATTTCCTCTCCCTGAAGGACATATTATTTTTTAAAGGTTATTTATGGTCCAGGCAGGTCCTCTCTATGATTCCTTCCTCTGATGAGGTTACTCAGAATATTTTCTTGCAGACATGCAGGAAAACTCAGTAGCAGAAAAAATAACAGTGTTGTTAACCTCCTTAACACCGGAGATAAATTAACGCTAATAAGAGAGGTACCAGGGTAGCAATTGACTTGACAGAATGAAATTCACCAGCATAAGGAGACAGTAGCTGGTGTCACTCTGTTGTGCTCCACAGTCCTGTGTGGAATTCATGGCCGAGAAGCCTCTTATTTGTCCTTTCTTAAAGTTCAAGATGCACTGCACTGAATTAAAGTCCAGCTGCCCCAGTGTTCCTCTCACCCACTGCTGCTGACCCTGCTGATGGAAACCAGTGCCACCGTTATTAAGTTGCCACGGATCAAATAGTTCTCCTCATCTCATTTCATGACAGGATATCATGACAGCTTCATGGTAGATATACATGCCGGGGCAAGAGTGAGCTCTGCCTTTCTGGAAAACATTTTGTCAAGATATTTAAATGATGTACTGCAAGGGAAAATAGGCCAGAGTGGATGTCTAAGAGAAGTAAGACAGAGGGTAAAAAATGAAAGCAGGAAATAAAAGACATAAAGAGATGCTGGTTATTTAGAGGTTCCCAGGTCACTTTTGGCTAGCCATGGAAATGCGTTTCATATTTTCATTTGTTAATTGCACACTAAATGAAAATGGCAATAATTAATATTTTTACTGCTCATTAATTAGGAAATTGTATCCCGTGTAAGCTACCTAGAAAGATGATATATGAGGCATGACTAAGTTGGAGCACCACTGTGAATTGATTGTGGCCTCACACGTGGACATATAAATGTGTTAATCGTTTTGCCTCATTATTAGAGAGGTTTTAAAAATAAATTTCCAGTTCTTCCAGTTGTTTTGTTTTGTGCTTGGCTTGACTACAGTTATGCCTAAAGAAAGACTTTTTTTTTTTTTTTTTGCTTTTATTTAACATTGCCAGCAGGCTGAGACAGCGTGCAGTCTGTGGCTTACAGAAGGTTCACTTCTGAGGCGTGTTTGCCCGTGGCATGTGGAGCTTTCCAGGTTTGTGCCTTCATTCAGTTGCCAAAACATCTGGTTCAGTTTTGGGGAAATATTTGTAGTTATTTTTCCATCCGGATTTAATTACTGCCACTGGAACATTAATGGGTGCCCTGCTGGCCTAATAGATTTTATCTGTGTATCCTCATATCTATGGAGTGTAACTGACAAATAGGAGTCCTGTTTTGCTGTGACTTTCATAAAACAACCACAGCCTGAAGAACTGAGGATTGACCGAATTCTAAACATGAACAGATAACAGATTTGTTGGACTGGGATTCTAATTTGCAAAGATTACTTGTGCTATTTAAGTAACCTCACATTCATTGAGAAAATCATCTACTATATTCTACAATGAATAACTCAAATAAGATAGATATATTCATATCAACCATAAGGAGTATATGTTTCAGTATTAAAACTACTGTGATCCCTTGTCTATTAATGGGAAAGTATAACTGGTTATGTGGAAAAGAAAACAAAGAAGGAATTACTATTTAATTAGGTTCTATATAGCAGGCACTGTACTATATATCTATTCACATTTTAATCATTCCAACAATGTGGGGTAGGTATTATGAAGGCCTGTGTTGTTACCAAGGATGTGAGACTGTGAAACTTCACTAAGGTCATGCACTGATAAGTAAAATTAGGGTTAGAACACAAATCTATTTGACTCTGAGGCCACTTTTGTAACTATAATGCCAAAGATATTCCCTTATCATTTTTTGTATTGCACATCTATTAACCACTAATTAAGCTCCAGACAAGGTACTCACTACTAAGGGTGTAAAAAAGGAAACAAAATGGGGTTCTTGCTGCTGCCAGAGTGAATGGCAAGGCTGACAGAGTCTCTGTTTTGGATCCTTTGGAGGCTTGACTAGCCTGGTGCAACTCTGCCATGCTTTCCATCAGCTTAAAGCTTCACAACCCAAAAGGGCCATCCCATTTTAATTACGGTTATTAATATTGTCAGAATAAATGAGAAAGACCTTGTAAAAATGTAAGAGAGTAATAGTTGGTCAGCACCCAATATTTAGAGGCAGGGCCGTAAGTCACAGTGACTTAGATCACCTGTTTTGGGATCAACAGGATTTGCATCTGAATCTTGGCTCAAACTTACTACCAAGAAGTTGTTTAGGACTTTGGAGCCATACTTCCTCTTCTATACAATGAGGATAAAGCTATCTTTTTCACTGGAGTTCTTTGACCATAATTCGAAATAATGCTCTACAGAATAGGCACAGAGCTTGGCACATAGTTAAATCTTTAAAAATATCATGGTTCTTATTATTAGGAAAATGAAACATCATAGGAACTGCCTTCCTTTCCATGTGTTCACTTCAGCCAGTTAGATTTGTATATTTCAACCTGTACATCAACTCTTCTCATGAAACATATCAAAATTCCAAGGATGAGGCAAAGTAGCTCAGTGGCATGGAGTAGCTCAGTGCTTCTCCCTCCTGGCTTGAGTTCTGCCTTCATCTTGGCTCTGCTCATTTCTGGATTGTTCATATCATGCTGTGGGTGGACCTCTTGATTTTTTATTTCTTGTGTATTTTCTGGATCTTACTGCCTGATTTCTGTACACCCATTTCCTTGAAAGTATGCTACCACTTTTGGTCCCTGACAAAGAATGCTGACTTGTTTTAAGCTTGACTGTATCTTGCTTCCATGATATCTGTAGTTTGCTGCTGTTCATAACCTAGAATAACAAGATGCAGGTGATGTTTTGTTGGAGCAGGGTCATATTTGAAAGTTGACAAGTTGGCTTTTGAATGTATTACCAACAAACAAGTCAGTCATGATGAGAATGTTAATTTTGGGGGAAGATATATAAATATCTTGCTAGAAAAATGTCTTAAGTATATTTTACCCATCTAAAATATTATTTACACGCAAAACCCAGTGGTTTTAACTCAAGGGGATTCCCACAGAATTGAGAACAAATTTTGCACAACGGAAAGAACACACATATTAGTGTGCTATAGATTAGAGTTTGCAACTTGGCTCACAATAATTAAGCATGTAATTCTGAGGAAATCACATTGTCTCTCTGAGTGACTTTTGTTTTTTTCCTATAA
The DNA here is from genome assembly GCA_963574415.1 of Tarsius wallacei. Classification (NCBI taxonomy): domain Eukaryota; kingdom Metazoa; phylum Chordata; class Mammalia; order Primates; family Tarsiidae; genus Tarsius; species Tarsius wallacei. The sequence continues at coordinate 49,056 of CAUYQG010239829.1, read as the reverse complement.
GGCAATTGTACTACATATCACATGTTGTTGTAAAGATTAAATAAAATAATGCAACACAGTTGGTAAAGTTCCTAGTAAGCAGTGGCTTTGATTACTCTTGTTGCATTCATTAGGGTTTTTTTACACAATAGTTGTGTATGCAGTCCAGATGCAGAAGACTGTCATGAACGAAGTCTGGAACTCAGCTAAGGTTATTTTCACTTGGTTTTGCTTTAAAAAGTTTGATGAGTTTAGCAGCCTGCATGGAATGATAGCTTCTGGGAGGAATTAGTGGGGAAGATTCTGAGCCTTCTGCTTCCCTGTCATGCCAAGCGGTTTCATCTTTTTTAATTAATAGACTTTATTTTTTAGAGCTATTTTAGAATCATAGAAAATTGAGCAGAAAGTACAGGGAGTTGCTATATATCCTTTCTTCCCTGGCCCACAGTTTCCCCTGCAAACATCTCACATTGCTGTGGTATGTTTATTACAACTGATAAATCAATATTGATACATTATTCATAAGTCCATAGTTTACATTAGGGTTTACTTTTTGCATTGCATAGTTCTATAGATTTTGACAAATGCATAATGTCATTTGTTATGGTGGGTGCAAAGCCATCCGCCATTACAGTATCATATAGAATAGCTTCACTGTTCTAAAAATTCCCTGTGTCCCACCTATTTATGCCTCCCTTTTTCTTCCAGCACCCCAGTGACCATTGATCTTTTTACTGTCTTCATAGTTTTGCCTTTTCCAGCATGTCATACAGTTAGAATCAGTATCCTTTTCAGAATGGCTTCTTTTACTTAGTGATATGCATTTACGTTTCCTCCATGTCTTTTCATGGCTGCCTAGCTTATTTTCTTTTTGTCAATGAATAACATCTCATTGTACAGATATACTACAGTTTACACACTTACTTATTGAAGGGCATCTTGGTTGCTTCCAACTTTTGGCAATTACGAATTGCACTGCTATGAACATTTGCATGCAAGTTTTTGTGGGGACTATGCTTTCAACTCATTTGAGTAAATAGTTAAGAGTGCTATTGCTGGATCATATAATAAGGCTATATTTAGTTTTGTAAGGAGCTGCCAAATTGTCTTTTAAAGTGGCTGTATCATTTCGCATTTTCACCAGCAATGAACGAGAGTTTCCTACTCAGTATTTGGCATTGTCAGTGTTTTGGATTTTAGTTATCCTAAGAGGTATGCAATAGTATTTCATTGTTCTGATTTGCAATTTCCTAATAAACATAATGTTGAACATCTTCTCATATGGCTTATTTGCTTCTCATATGGCTTATTTCCTCATATCTTTAGTGAGGTGTCTGATCTGTTCTGATATTCTGACCCATTTCTAAGTTGAGTTGTTTGCTTCCTTATTGTTTGAGTTCTTTGTATGTTTTTATAACCAGTTATTTAACAGAAATATGTTTTTAAAGTATCTTCTTCCAATCTGTGGTCTTTATTCATTTCATAGTATCATTCTTAGAGCAGAATTTTTACATTTCATTGAAGTCCAACTTACCATTTTGTTCTTTCTTGGCACATTCTTTTGGTGTTTTATATAAAAAGTCAACATGAAATCGAAGGTCACCTAGATTTTCTCCTGTGCCATCTCCTAGAATTTTCATAGTTTTGTGTTTGACATTTGAATTTGTGATCCATTTTGAGTTAATCATTTTTTAAATGTTCAGAATTTTTAAGTAATTTTACTTAAGGGTTGAAGAATCACTGAGATAAGATGGAGAAACTTTGGAATAGCTGTCCCAAAAAGTGATGATAAATTCCACACTATCAAGTTGCTTTTTTTCCCTCTTAGATGTGAAGCTATATTTCAACACAAGTGTACTATACAGTAATTTTTTATTGTGTTCATTAATATTCTTTTAAAAAATAGAGTGGAAGTGCTTAGATCTATCATAAACCCTAGTCCAGTGATCTGGACTAGGTCAGGAAAGAAATGGGTATCTCAACTCATGCTTGCCTTCTGTAACGACTGGTATTATCATGCAATAATGCCCATAATCACCAGTATTATCAGAAAATAATGTCAGCATTCTACTATTCTGTGATCTATTCTAGACAGTCAAATATATTGAGTGGCTTCTAGAATCCAGTACCTCTGTGGCTGTCGAGTGATTTTAGAGGAAAAGAATCTGACATGATGCCTTTCCTATCCTCCATGCCCATCTTGCTATAGAACTCTGTGCCATTTTAGGATGGCCCCAAGGTTGCTGGGGGTTCTGGGGATATACAATTGCTTGTGCAGAACAGAGAGCATGATAGCATATTTTTAGGATTCAGAAGGCACGGAAAAGCTACAATTGCTTTTTTTTGGTCTGTTTGTTTGATAAGCTACAGTGAACTTTACATGCAGTGCTTCTCAAACTTTAATGTGTATTTGAGTCATGTGAAGATTTTGTTTAAATGTAGTTTCTGATTCAGGAAATTTCAGGCGGAGCATAAGATTCTATCTCTAACCAGGGCTGACTTGTCCACTTGTCCATTAGGCACAGGAGACACAATGCCTAGGGCCCATACTATTCTTGTTTTTTAATTTTTATTTTAACGATGTGGGGTACAATTCAGGGTTAGGTATACAAATGGTCAAACTTTACAGATAAAGTTTTGGCCTCACTTTGGTCCCCACTTTGCCTGGTTTGAGATCAGGTAACCCTTATTGATGAAGTTTGCCCCCCCCCCCCAGCAGTTTCCCACTACTGCCAATCCTTTCTTATAGTATTATGATTATTGTTCAGGGTCTGCTTATAAGTGACAACAAACACATGGTACTCAGTTATTTGTTTCTGTGATAGATCACTAAGTATTATAGACTCTACGTCCATCCAAGTTGCTGTGAAGTTCATAATGTAGTCCTTCTTTATGGCTGCATAATATTCCATTGTGTATATGTACCACATTTTTAAAATCCAGTCCAGTTTCGATGGGCATCATGGTTGGCTCCATTTTTTGCTATTGGAATAATGCTGCAATAAACATGGGTGCACAGGTATCTTTTTCATAGAGTGATTTGAGTCCCTCTGGGGATATTCCCAGGAGGGGGGTTGCTGGGTCATAAGGGAGGTCGTTTTTAGATCTTTTAGGACTCCCCACACTGTTTTCCACAGAGGCTGTACTAGTTTACACTCCCACCAACAGTATAGAATTATTCTCTTTTCCTCGTATCCTCTCCAGTATCTGTTGTTTTTCGAGTTATTGATGATGGGTCCATACTATTTAGCAGTCTATGTTTTAGTTTCTTTTAAAATTGAAAGGAAAAACTGAATGTTTAGGTTGAAGAAAGTTGCAATATATAACATTAATATGTTTTATGTTAGCATAATCATAAAATATCATTTTCAATTTTCTTTATGGAAGGAGTCCATGAAGGAAAAAGTGCCTGTGGCCCACAGAAGTCATGATGAAGCTCAGTTTCTGACCAGCTCCCAGGTGATGGCGATGCTACTAGTCCAGGGACCACACTTTGAGTAGCAAGGATTTATCAGGTTCTCTCTTACAATGGTTGATGAAAGGGGCATCTGAAACATGGAGAATATTTGGATTTCTCTACTTATTAAATAAAGTCTCATATATGAACCTTTCAACAATGAGTACAGTTTTGCCGGTTTTCATGGCACTGATTTCATGAAGGTTAATGTATTTTCTCTTGGATGAGCTCTCTAATGTATTTGGCCCGGAGTATTTAATCAATGAATTCTTTTGACTGGTATTGTTGGTTCTGGTAGGTTTTCCTCAACAAAGGCATTCTCTGTATTATTGGGAGATATGTTCAAAGCAGTCTTAGAAATATCTTTGTTATTTATTCAAGATTTTTTCCTTCTCCACTAAGAGAGAAAAACCATTTTTCTTTCCTGTTTTTAGTAGAATTTGCCACGTTCTTTTTAAAGAATTTATGTTATGCCTTCACATGGTTCCTGCCTTCAAGTTACTTTAGCCTTCTTCTTTTTTTTTTTATTTTTGGTTTGAAACCTAGAAACTTCAAAGTCAAGGAGAAACAAAACAAAACAGAACAACTAAAAGACCAACGAGTCAAAGCAACCAAAAAATCCCAACCAGAGGAAATCTCTCATCTGGACCAATTTTCTATTCTCTGTGACAATGATTTGCAAAGTGCGGTCTCTAGAGGAACAGCGCAAGCATCACCTGGGAAATTGTTAGACAAAGAAACCAGGATCGTACCCCAGAGCTGTTAAATCAGAGGCTCTGAGGACGTGGCACCAAACTGGGTTTTTAACAAGGCCCCAGGTGATTCTAATGCGCACAAAAGTTTGAGAACCACAGTTGTAAAACATTGGTGCTTAACTAAGCTGCAATTAAAATCACCAGGAGGGTTTTAAAAACTAGATGGGCCTGGCGCTGTGGCTCAAGTCTGTAATCACAGCACTTTGGGAGATCAAGGAGAGAGGACTGCCTGAGCCCGCGGATTCACGACCAGCCTGGGCAACATGGTGAAACCTCTTCTCTCCAATAAATCAAAAAATTAGCCAAGTGGACGTGGTAGCCCGCGCCTGTAGTTCTGGCTACTTGGAAGACTGAGGCGAAAGGATTGCCGGAGCCCAGCAGGTCGATGCTGGGGTGGCCGTGAGTGTGCCACTGCACTCCAGCCTGGGTGATGGAGTGAGACTCCAACTCAAAAATTAAAAAATACAGATGCCTGGGCTCCTACCCAGACATTCTGATTCAATTAGTTTGTAGTGAGGCCTGAGCACGGGTATTTTTAAAGAACTTCCTAGATTATTCTAATGTATAGCCATGTCTGAGAACCACCATGCCATCTATTTAATCAGATTGAAATTTCTCTATGGCAGGTCTGTGAGTGTGTAAATATGTGTGTGTCAGTAATTCTGTGTGAGTATATATGAGTGCTGACTCTTTGCCTAAGTAAGCCTTATTCTTAGAAAACTGTCTGACACAGATTACTCTAGAAAATTACATGCTTTCAATAAACATATACATGTTATACATTTACTACTTGATTTTTACCCTAGACTGGTTGGCAAACTATGGCCCATGGGCCAAATCCTGCACACAGATTGCTTTTGTATAGCCTTTGAGCTAAGAATAATTTTTACATCTTTAAAGGTTTTAAAAGAAAACAAAGAAGAATATACAACAGAGGCCATATGTAGCCCACAAAACTTAAATATTTACTATTTGATCCTTTACAGAACATTTTGCGGGCACTGCTAGGAGATGCAGCAGGGATTTAGAAGCAAGTGTAACACACAGAGCAGCTACAATGCAAAACTATTTGAGCCTTAAATGACGCAGCACAGACTGTAAATGCCATGGAAATTTAAAAAAACATAATGGAATTGGAACTCTTTGAGCTTTAAAGCATTGGGATAGGTATAAGAAGGAAAGTCATTTCACATAAGGCCTTTGGGTAAGAAGGCATTCAGATTTCAGGAAACTCAACTTTGAATCTTTCCTACAAACTTAGAACACGAGGTTCCTAACATTATTGGGTTGCCAGCATGCCTTGGGTTCTGGATTTCCTTTATACAGAACATTCTGTATCCTCCATTGAATCACAAGGTGCAGAGTTTTGAAGCTAGGATTATACTTTGTTTTTGAAGATATGTCTGGAACTTTTTCTTTTTTTTCTGGTAGGTGGCATAGGGTAACCTATCTCAAAGGCTGCTAGATGGCAGATGATTTCCTCAGAGAGATCTTTCCTAAAATTGACATTTGTCCCTACTGCCTCACTCTGATGTTACTCCTTCCCATTGTACTCTGTGTGTAGTCATAACACTTAGCACCACTTTAAGATGACTTGCTTATGATTTTGTTGCCTGTCTCTCCCTGATGGAATGTAAAACCCATGAGTATAAGAATCTTGTCTATCTTAAGCAATTCCATGTCACTAGCACGGAGTTCAGTGCTTGGTATAGAGTAGACATTAAATAAAATATTTCCAGAAAGATGCTTCACAATTGCTATTGTTTTTTTTAAAGCACTAAAAAGTAAACAAAGGGGTTCTAAATTGAATATATTTTTTAAACTGAGTGATACCAAGGAAAACAAAAATTTATTTAACTGTAGGAATTACCAAGACACTTAATATGCTAAAGTTTTAGCTCGATACGTAAGCATTATATGAAGTATGTAGGCAAAGTTCCAAAATGTTTATAACAGTTTGGTAGATGCAGATACTGTAGGGCAGAATTGTAAATGAACGTTTATAAGAAAATAGAACTGGTGAATTCCTCATCAACACAGGCAGCTGTGTGTTTATGGGGCTTTACTTGATATTCTTTTCATTGATATCCTTGTGGTTTATACAATTGATTGTGCATAATATAATCATGGAGATTTGTTACCACTGTAGTCTCCTGAATATTTTTACATTGTTTAAAATGAGACAGAGTCAGTCTTCTAAGAATAATTCTTATCCCTGATTAAAAGGCCTCCCCAAGTAGAGCTATTTTATAAAGCCCATCACTGCACCGAGGAGTATCTGAGTCTTCCTAATATCTACATGCATACTAAGCTATGGTGGTTTGGAGTGCTTTGAATTCTTGTTCTCTCGTCTGATTGGATATCAGAGGTTTCTGGTGTCATTTCATTTGAAGAATGCTACTCATTCCAGATAATCCTACAGTCATTCAATTAGCCAAACACCATCATTCTTACCTTTGAAATTAGTTGAAATGCTTTGGTGTAAAGCAGTTCATTTTGAAACTCTCTCCAGACATCCAATAAAAATGGGACTGCCTTCTAGGCTCAAGGTGCTGTCAGGTTCCCTGTGCAATAAGCAACAAGGAGAAATGGTTCTTGTTCCCCTAACACCTGTAATCTAGCAGAAGAACTGGACAAACCCCAAGTTTACACAGGGACCTTGGAGCAAGAGACTCAAAACATGGAAATGGGAAACATAGTAACCCAGATGTTTATTACTCAAACATAAGAAGCATAAGATATTTAATTATCTTTGTCCTACTGTTAGACATTTTTCTATATAATAAAAGGGAAACTGGGTAAAGCCCTGGCAAGCCCTGAAACATTTCATTGGAATGCTTGATGAAAAGGCACTCTCATTATACACCCAGAAGGGAAAAACAGTGTTTGTTGCATACCTCATATTTTACAGAAGCAGGTACAAAATATTTGAACTTCCCCTACATGATAGTTTGAAGACAACTCTTTTATGGGGATTTTAGTCTTCTTTCAGTTGTGGTAATTGGCAATTGTGAAACAACGGAAGAGTCACATGGTTGATAAAATGATCAAAATAACTATTGATTGCACATGGTTAGTTCCTGTTGTTTTTAGCTATCAAACCAGAACAATCTAATCTATTTCATGGCTGGAGCTATGGCTATGTCCACAACGAATTTGACTGGGAAATGTTAACCACAGTTTAAGTGTCAGGCTCAATAGATCTAGTCCATTAATGACACCTCAGAATAGGAGATTGTAGCCCAAATTAAGACATCACAATATTTCAATTTTTAAATATCTTTAAAAATACTCGCAATGGAAAGCAAATGGTTCTTGTTCTTCTTTGACAGTTTGCTTACAACTTATTTTTCCTGTTTCTGTGAGTTTTAAAAACAGGAATCCTTGCAAAAAGAACTTGAACTTCTAGACTCACCACAGATTTGCTTCTGTTTTTATTTCCAGTAGAATTTTTTTCCAATTGTTGGGTCTACAGTCCTACAGATTTGTAATAATTGGATTTAGAAAAAAATTACTAAAGAACATAAATCTCCTGTCAATAAGACACCCGATGTTACAAAAGTCCATCGAGGAAACTGCATATTTTAACTTGATTATTTCTAATCACAGTTCATTCTCAATGCACCTTCAAAATGTTGAATCCTTAACCAAAAGGTGACCTTAGCCAATAGCCCAGTTATAACAAATAATAGAAAGAACTTACCACCTGAAAATAATTTTAACAGGATGCAAACTGAGCACTGTTTTTCTTTACCTAAAGGGAAACAGAGAAATGTGAGTCACTCCACCATCCTGTTCTTTCCCTTGCTTTGGGAGTTAATGTTTTGCAGAAGTTCCAGGGATGGATTGATTTGCTTGGGTGTTGGTTTTGCTTTGATGTGCAGTAGACAGACGCAGTCGACGTTGGGGAAGACAAGGCAGCCTCATCTGTCTCCTAAGGAGACTTGGAACTTATTTCACAACTCATTCATTAGAATACCAAGCTCATCTAAAGAGAAGCCAACAACAGTATTCCAGGGCCCTCAAATGCAGAGAAGAGCAACCCTGTATCCCTGGAGGCAGATAAAACTCAACCTCTGAACCTCAAAGAAAGCTTTTGTGCCAGGAGGAAGCAAATTTATGACAGTTGGTGAACCAAAGAAGCCGTGGGCATTTGAAGGAACAAGGTTAACTGAACATTGTCTTTTTGTTGGTGGGGATGGGTTTGTTCTTTTTGTTCCTTCCCTTTTGAAGTGTTTCTAAAAGGGAAGAAAGTCTCCAGCTCGATCACATTTTTAAAATAATATACAGCATATTCTAAAAAGCACACTGGAAATCTGATGCCTACTAGACAAGAGTTCCAGGACTGCACTTGAGAGAGGAACTATACTAGTTCAGCAGTAGATGGTCTTAGCTTGAGCCATGGTCAGTAGTTGAATATCCGTACTGATCCTTTGAAAGCTCAGGAAGTCTTCCGTAGTCGAGGTCACAGCTTGATAGTATCCAACTTTACACCTCTGCGTGGAGACAGCAAGCAGCTCTATCCTTCTCTCTGGGACCAAAAGGTAGTCAGAGATCTCCCGTTATCTGAACTCTAAGATTATTACCCAGAATTGACATGGTCCCCAAAATACATTAATAGAAGCAATGGTTCCTCAGGGGTGCTAGGTTGGATGAACAACTTCTAATATATAATGTCATTCCAAGAAGAACTTGGTAAAATGGTTATACTCCTTACAGGTAGAGTCTATTGAGAAAAATGTGGAGCATCTAAAAAGCAAGAGCAGCATATAAGAGATGAACTGACTGAAGTTCATCAGAGAGGTGGAGAGTCAGTGCTACTTAGCCTCATCTTGGGTATCTGCATTTCTGACTTTCTGTAAGGACTATGCACCCCTTAACCCCAACATTGCCCACTTTGAATGTTGGCTTTATCTGTGCTCCAGTCTTTTTGAATACTTCCCCCAGCCATGAAAATCTGTTCATATCCCAGCTGGCCCTGGCACTCACATTCCACTGCCACCATGATGAGTCTGTTATGATAAAAAAGATAGCATTTAGAATTGCCAAAAAGAAAAGGTTCAACATCCACTTTACCTTGGCCTCTTTTTCTACATGTGGGAATAATAAAATGACTGTCAAAAAATTGGAAATGGGAGTGTGTGAACTATGTGCACCAAATAAATACCTGAGATGAAATTTTTTATTTGTGGTAAAATCCAAGGGTATCAACCTCAGGGCTAGAGTTTTTATAACAATCAGAACAGGACTCACATGTAGTTAAATAAGCAGGTGCCTGCATAGGGTCATATCAACAGTGACAATATTTCAAGTACACAGACATTTTTGTCACCTATTCAGTGTTACCCTGGTAACTTCTTGTTCTAAGAGGACCCATGCTCCTGAGAGTTTTGATTGCTGGAAACATGGGCAGTTCTGATTCATAGGCAAAAACCATGTCAAGAAATTCAGAACTCTAGGACTTTGGTCAAAGTCTAGATATCCAGTGATTCTGTTAAAGGAGGAGAATTGTACACTTGCAAATTGGAGCCACTCAGGTCTATCAAGTTCATATCAAAATGAGTCTCCTCACAAGACCCATATGTCACAGACTGTCATCCATGCCAGAGGATCTACAAAGGTAGGCCAGAAACCATGCAGAAATGTTGAGAACTAAAGACTTTTAGAAAACATTGGCTATAGCATCAAAGTCAGCATCATCTGGATGAGAAATTGCTGTGCCAGATGCTGGGCTTTTGCCTTTTTGTGAAATATTCCAGACCTACCGGTTTATGCAAACAGCTTGATCTGGGGCAAATTATATGTGGCTTGGAAGCTACACAGTTTGAGTATTTACTCACCTTTGGGAATGTTTCTTCTGTGGCACTTTATGTGCATTTTCTAATCTTCACAATTACCTTCCATGCCAGGAATGACTATTTTTTTATACAGGCAGGGAAATGGAGTCTCAGAGAAGTCAATAACATGTCCAAAATCATTTCACCAGAATATTGTATTTGAATTAACAATAATCACTGAAAACTTACATTGTAAAGAGGGAAATATAAAATGTGGATTTGTTGTGAGGATCACATGATATAAAGCATTCCAAAGTGTTGTAATGGCAACAGAGCTTAGTATAGATATCTGTCCTTGTTTTCAAACTTGCCTCGACTGCATTACAACTAGAATTCCATCCTGTGTCAGAGAGGCTCACCCTATCCTTAGGGTGGCTTCAACTGACTGGGCAATAAATAAGATTCATGAGAAGTCTAGCCTTGTACTGTCCCATGTGTAGCCACCAGCTTCAGCTGGGTATTGAGCAGGTGAAATGGGGCTAGTCCAGATTGAGACGTACTGATGTGTAAAACACAAATTTCAAAGATCTGGTCCAAAAAAAAAAAGTAAAATACAGCATCTCAATAATAATGTTTATATTAATCACATATTGGATTGATGATATTTTGGCTATCCTTTGTTAAATAAAATATATTTTAAAATGATTTTACCTTTTGCTTCTTACTATTCTTTAGTGTGGCCTTTAGAAATTTTAAATTTATATACATGACTAGCATTGTAGATTGCATTACAGTTCTATTGTCCAGAACTGATCCAGGAGCATGGTTACTTGATTTCTCTATTTTTTATGACTATCTTCTTATAATCTATGGACAGGGGCCCTGCCGACTTTTGAATTAATTCATTATAATTTCCTAGAAATAAACTAATACATTCCTGACAACCACTCACATTGAGTAAAAATCTATTATCTTTGTCACTGTCAACTTTTCTTGGAAGACTTAAAGAAGTACATGATATGAAATAGAAAAGGAACTGAGAAACACAGATGAGGCTGAACGGCATGCCAGCTGGAAGAGGGTCACTCAGGGCACTGCGTGGTTGGAAACAAGATGCACTCAGCAAAGGCATAGGAGTCAGAGAGGAGGAGGTACAGGTCTGGATTACTCTTAGAATTTCCTCTAAGGGGCTCCATATCACCATTGGCTTTGAAGTTTTAATTTTTATTCTTTTGGTCTTTTAATTTTCTATATTCATATGCGAGTATTTTAATACATATACATATGTATATATGCAATATATATACTACATATATTTGGTAGCAGGAAGAAGACAACTGTTTTATCCAAAAAAGTGAGGGCGAATTTAATAGTTTTGGGGAGATGTCTATGTTCCAGGTACCTTGATTAGCACTTTATATACATTAGCTTCTTTAATTTTTCATGATAAAACAAGAGTACAGTTATTTTTTAATTTAAATATGCATGTATTTATATATACAATTAAATATACGTGAAGAAATTGAGGTTCAGAGAGTTCAAATACTTCCAGACTGGATATATAGGTGGAAGAGTTGGGCTTTGCCCCAGTCTGGTGAAATTCAAAGCCGTTTTTCTCTATAGGTCAGAAAATAAATATGGAGTTTGAGAGGATGAGACCCAGGGTAAGAATACCTGGGTGTAGAAAATGGTAAAATCTATCATTCAGTCGCCTCATCTGTAAAATGGGGATGATAATATTCTAGCCTCAGAGAATTGCTGTGAGTATAAAAATGAGAATACTATATGTCAGGTGCTTGCATGGCATTTGATTCAAACCAAGCACTCAATAAATGAGAGTGATTATTTAGTCTCTAAATAATGCACGTTTCAAATGATTTCTACTTTGGACAATGAACAAGTCCTATCTGAATAACCTGCCAGCTTCTACCCCAGGATGTTGAGTCACATTTTTGCTTGATGAGCTTCCAATGTGCTTGTCTGGTTCCTGCACACAGCAGCTGTTTGGCCCTTATCTTCCTATTATGCTTCTTTGGTCTTGGAAAAGTCCAGCCTTAATCTCCAGTAAATCTAGTTTGAAAATGCACAGTCTTGAAATATTTTACAAACCTCCACTCTCCAAATAGCTGCTCTAATGAAGAGAAAAATGGTAATTGGAATGAGACTAATTAGATTGTCAATTACCTGCCTCCTCACATAGGTAACTGAAATCCCCCTAATTATGGTGTCTGTGTGTCTAGATGTTTTGTGCTGAGGAATTATTAATGGAAAGCAGCTTTAGATGAAGTAACAGGAAATCTTGAAAAATGATTTAGAGAAAATTTGTTCTAAAGCATTCATTCTTTCAAAGCAAAGTTGTTATATATCCAGTCCAGCAATGAAGTCATCGATGAGGAAAGAAAATCTGTACAGTATTTTACCTTGTCTATACAGTTCAGATTTAAAGGCAATAAGATGCTAACCCTTGAACTTGACCTTGATTTTTATTTACTGTTTATCCCTAATTTTACAAAACTCCCTTTTGATCCACAAGTTCTTTTTTATTTGAAGGAAACAGTCTACATCAGCAGACCTTTAGAGAATCTTGAGATAAATATTGAAGGTGGGATTTACAGATGAGGAACAAAAATGTACACAAAATTAAATATATACATCAAACAAATGACTTCCTCTGAGTGCCCACTAGGAAGAGCCTTTATTGAAGTGGCTTCAAGGGTGAGCAGGGAAGGCAATTTTGATACCAGAAAAAAGAAGTTATAATGATGAACTTCTTGGAGTTCTCATGGCTAGGAAGGTGATTTTCGACTCTAAGAGATGTGTATTCTTAGGAACGTGGCCTCTTTTGTGCCCGTTTCAATTTTTCAGAGGAACAGTTTCCTTAGAGAGCGTTAAGTTCTCATTGAAGATCATATTATATTTGTATCAGAATAATTTTTTAAACTTTTTTCAGTATTACATCTGATATCTCAATAGTCTCATAATAAACTCGAAGTCAGGCAGGGAAGATATTATGACTTCTGTCTGAGATTTGGGAAGATGAAGCAACGTGACCAATGTGACCCAGCTTATTGAATAAAGCCACACACAAGTCTTGGTTCTTCCTCGCTTAATTTTCTATAGTGAAGCATGGCAGGGCCCGACTTGGTGAAACATCATTGTTTTAAACAAGTGAAATTGTAATATAAAATGTGATAGTCTCTTTTTCTGTCTAGGTAGAGACTAACTACAAATGAAGCAGATTGTCATTTTATGATTTTGAACAATCTCCTTCCTGTTTGTTATTAAATACTAGGAACACTGGTATTCATAGGAGGTTCAATATTATTCTGGCTTTTCACCTGTCATGAAAGGGCTCCTACGAGTACCCCGGGAGGGACCATGGAAGAAGAATAAGCCGGGAATGAAAATTTAGACCTAATCTCAAAGTCTAGAGCATGTAAGGGAACTGCTGGCATTTTGCCCAGTGTATGACTAAAGCCAGGCTCTTACTGTGGTGCTTCCAACTTTACTCCCACTCCCACACACAACATGGTGTTCATGTTTCAGAGATAATGTGTTCAAAGAGCTCTTTCTGTGGGAGCCCAAGGGGTGGACAGCGCTGTGGTCAGTGAGCATTTGGAAAGTGATCAATGGTGTCATTGCAGCAGTTGTCAAGAAGGTATTGGGTTTGTTGTCAGTAGCAATGCCCTGTCAATGTCTATGACAGCAACAGCTGGCAATTGCTCTCCCACTAAGTGCAATGGGCATTATGGTAAAATCATTTCAGTAGATTATAATCAGCATTTTTGGGAATGAAATAGAATATAATAGAGAGCATCAAGATACAAAACACAAACAAAATGGATTTCTTACTATGAATTGACTTAAAAAGAAAATGTTAAGAATCACTGACTTGTAGTTTTTGGGACATCTCAGTGTTCTCTCCAGGAGGCATTTAGGGACAAGACTGAACTATTTGGGCTAAAGAAATAACCTTTTGATAATTGGTTATTGAAGTAGTGAGTAGAGACTCATATAGAGATAGTAGATCAATAAAGTGTGGGGGTGAGCAAATAACTTTGAGTGAAAAAAAAAGCTTTGTTCCTGAAACTAGAGATGTGGACCATGCTGATGACAATAATAATTAAATAGCTTTGTTTTAGGAATTCCTAGAACTGCTTGGTGGCTTATATAACCATATTCTAAAGCATAATAAGAAATCTCAAGTTCTAAAATTTTCTTTGTGATGGCTCAATCAATGAGGTGGGAAATTTTAGTTAATAATTTTTCTTCCTCCATCTGTTCACTCTCCCTGAATGACAAAGGCCCAATTAAGCACATTTCTAAATAGCCAGCAAAAAAGAACCAAGAATTTTTTTTACGTGTACACTTATAATCGCTTGGTGTGTGTGGGCTGGGGAGAGGAAAGAAAAGAAACAATGACATGCAAAAATTGTCTTCAGGCTTTCTAGAAACTGCAAATTGGTTCTAAAATTTACCTAATAAGAACAATTCAAATTTAACTGAGAAAGAGATCCAAGAACAGAACTTGTGTTTTCAGATGCTAACATCTGTCTTGTTTTTTGTTGCTTTTGCTGCAGGCCAGTGGTGGTTTCTGACAGCACAGAAAATGGGTGACACAACAAAACTGTGCCATGGTGGAATCTGATGAGGAGCTTTCCACTCTAACAACTCTGATGACCTCCCATCAGCATCATCATTCCTCAGCCCCATTTTATTCCTATTGCAAGCTCCATCCCTTTCTAGCATTTGTGTCATGCTTTCCCCAGCTCCTGGTTCTATTCTTCCATCCAATGACTGATATATCCTTTATTAAACTCCCACTTTGTCCTGAGGATACAGCCAAGAAGAAACCATGAATCTTCCCTGTGAGAAATTTTCAGTCTTTTAAAGTATTTTCAGCCTCAGTTTTAAAGCCTATGCCAGATACTGCTTATTGGCAAACCCAATAGCTATTCCTAATATCCTTCTCCTTCTCTGTCTTTTCTGATTCCCATGTGGACAGGAGTGACCATGTGACATTGTTCTGACCAATGAGATACAAGAAAAATCGATTCCAGGATTTGTGTATACTAAGAAAAGGCATAAAAGTGACTGTTACTTTCCCTTCTCACTTTTTTTCTGTCTTGAACAAGTGGAGATACCTGGCTCTTGGGTCACCATCTTGAAATCATAAAGTGATAAACAGGAAAGAAAAGCCAAGAGAATTACAGAGATTCAGGTTCTCTGGACTAACACTATTAACAATCACTTGCAGGCTTTCTATGATTTGTTTAAAGCCTATAATACAAGTGAAGCTCACAGGGCTATATATCATGGTCTCATGGTCTACCTGGCTGTGCTTACACGTTGGCAGATTTCCAGTCTCCATCTATTCCAGCTCCACCACCTTTCACCTAATCCTCTAGCAGGTTTTTTAGGCTATTATTACTTCTCTGGCCTACCAGGAGATCTTGGCTTTCCTAAATCCTTTTGGTCTTATTTCTTTTACCCCCTTCATAACTATTTAAGAAGAAGCTCACAGAGAAAGATGAAAGGAAAACAAATCAGAAGGCATAATTCCACAGAAACATGGCTTAAGATGGGATACAAAATATAAAATGTGGCTGCCTCTTTTTCTGTCTAGATAGAGACCAACTATAAGTGACGCAGATTGTCATTTTATGATTTTGAACAATCTCCTGTTTGTTATGTAAATACTAGGATTACTGGGACTCATAGGAGGGTCAATATTATTTAGATGAGATAGTATATGGTAACTTCCCGGCACATCATAGGTGCTGAATAAATGTTGATTTCCTTTTCCCCTGTTCCATTAAAGCTGAAGTTGCTCATGTTAAGCAGATGAAAACTAGTCATAGAATTGTGTAGGTGGCACAAACTCTGAAGCAAAAGTGCTCATTAATTTTTATTAATTTGGCTTAAAGAAAACTGTTCAAAGACTTCCCTTTTCAATGTATGAGCCCTTCTCCTCCCACACACTCCTTCATGTGGTGTTGTAGAAAGAACTCAAGACCACAAGGTAGGAGAACTGACTTAGTACTGGATCTGCTGTTACTTCACTGTATAAAGCTGAGCTGGTCACATCAGTTTAACTGACACTGTAGGGTCCCTCCCGCAGGCTGAGGAACAGAGATGAACACAGAGCTATGGCTTCTGCCACTGAAAACCGTCAGTGTCCTAGGAGTGGAAATAGCATACGCAAAGGCCATTTTCTCTCATGTAAAACAAAAGTTTTGGATAGATGATTTATAAAGTCTCTTTTATCTTCAACACATTATTCTTTATTTACTCATCTCTTGGGAATACACGAGTATTTCTTTTGAGAGTTATCATCAAGAGAGTTAGGGCAAGTTTGGGGTCCATATAGGCTGAAAAGCCTCTCACAATTGCCTTATAACGGAAAGTAAAATTTAGGCTTTCATCCACTGTTGCCAACTGTATCTACAATAATTGCTTGTGGTCCAAGCAGTTAATAACAGATGATTCCAGTCACCTATTCACTTACATGACATTTACCTAGCACCTAATATACACCAAGCATGGTTCTAGGTATCAGGGATTTAACATGACACCAGACATTACAATACTAAAAAATAAAAAAAAGTAGATAGAATTTATATGAGTAGAGTGTAACACAATAATTTCTGCATTTCTTGGAATTTAACTAAATATGCATAAAGAATTATAAAGTTTTTGTGACCACTGCATTAATAACTTATAAACTTAAAACAAAAAGCCTCCCTTTAAAGTTAGGACCAAGAGCATCAGGACATTTCTCATTCTATATCAGGCTAAGGCAGGATCAATGCCCTGTAAATTACATCAGTGTATTATAAATGGAGACTGAGTATAATCACCAGGGAATAATGTTTTTTTCCATGTTAAGTCCCTGATACCCAGAACTATGCTTGTGTATATTTGGTGCTCAGTAAATACCATTTAAATAAATGAGGGACTGGGATGATCAGTGTCTATAATCCACTGCTTGGACCACAAAGAGGTATTACAAATCCAGATGGCAGTGAAAGACCAAAATCTACATTTTACCTTACAATATAAGGCAATTGGGATAAGCTTTTCAACTTATATAGACTCCAAGTTCTCTTGCTGCAAAAGAAATATTAAATGAACTTCTTTTTTCAAGTTATAATCCATTGAAATCTTCTCTCTACATACTTTTGCCCTGTAGGTCAGCAAATTTGGATTCAGTACAACCAGACAAAATCAGCATTGGTCAATATTCCAAAGCATAAATCTAAAGATAGATCACCCTGTCAAAGTTAGTTGCTGAAGGGAAGCCCATAATATATTTCTTATCAAATACAAGTTGGATTTTAAGTGTAAGTGTTCAAATGCCACCTTGATGATTGGCTGACCTCTGATTTAGGCAGGTATTTTTATGCATGAACTTTGTGTGAACCTGGAGAGACGAAAGAATGATGAGCTACTGGGTGAGGGTTAAGAAAGTGACCTTGCCTGGGTCACTGTGGGGTTCCCCGGGGACTCTTGAGAAGGCCCTGCTGTACATTTTCTCATAAAGTTCAATAAAGGAGAGAATTAGTCCTGGTGTAGTGTCAGCATAGCTATAAATTCTTATGCAATAATAAAATAATAGGATGTTATTAATTTAGCCATTCTAGTTGCTTCTCAAATGATATTAGAGTAATATCATTGATTCATATTTTTGACTGCTAATACATTATTTTCTGGATTAACTACTTTAAAACCATTGTGCCATAATATAGCTGGAAGAGATTGTGAAATATTTCAACTGATTCCAGCAATTAACTTTATTTAAGGCTACCTTGCACACTTTAGAATTAAGAATTATGCTTTGAAACAACTTAGAGGAAAAAAAATTAAAGTGAAACAATGTATTTTTGAAATTTAGCACTTGATCTTATAGGTAAAAGCTAGATCACGTTTTTTTTCAAGAGAAGACATTTAAAATGTTACACTTTCACATATCTTGCAAACTTTGAGTCAAAGAAGCAAAAAAAGTATACGCATTTATTGAATTCCTATTAGGAACAGGATGTTGTGCTAAGAACTTTTACTTATATTGGTTCATCAAACTATGATCTAGATAAAATTGAGACAGGTTTGTTATCTTCTTCTGGTTCAGAACTAATACATCAAAGAAAAACTAAACCAGATTCTAGGAATAGAAATGTGTGGTGGGGTTTTGGAGATAGTTAAAATTTCCCCTGTGGGATGCTCTAAAGTAGAGAGTGTTGCTGGCGTGTTGTGTATATATGTTAAATGGCAATAGCTTAAGCTGTAAAAGCAATATCATGATAAACAAAATGTACTGGTATCTGGATACTTAAAAGGGAATCAAGAAAGAGAAAGATGTTCCACTCAGTAAAACTGGAGAATATGAAATCCCAGGATTCTGCACAACCTGGAGGAGTAATTTTTTAGGTGCTAGGCAGAGAGTAGTTTGGTTAGAGCAGGGTTGGAAAGAAAAAACAAATAAGCAGAGGTAAACTGGAGTAAGAAAAGGCTTTGCTAGTGTGGAACCTTAAAGCCTATTCTTTAGAACACTCCCAGTCGTTAGGGGACCATATGTAGTCAGCCTGAGATATATTTGAACATTGTTCTGAGAAGCCAGCAGATCAGTGTTGAATGGGTGGTGCGTGTTGAAGTCTTTCAGGTTGCCAGGAACAAAGGTGATCTCAGTATAGGTGTCCTCTAAGTATATTCAAAAGCTCGAGCTAAGCTTTAGGGCCTCTCCCTTGCATGAAGAGGTCCTAGCAATGTATTCACATGATTTTGTAAAATGTGCAAAAGTAAGATATTTTAACCACAATTGGGAAAGTCATCTCTTTCACTCCAGCTTCTAAATTATACTTCCCCATCTGTTAGGTGCAAATGGAGTAGACACAGGCATTTTTTTTTTGAGATTCAACTAAGGAGAAATTAGACAAGGTATATATTTGGTTTGCGGTAAGTGAAATATAGAGGTGGGTGCTCTGTCATGTTTAGATAGTGTTAATGTTGACCAGAATGGATTCCAGAATGATTCCCATGGTCACCTTTGATGATTTACCTGGTGCTACAATGTAGGACATCAGAGACAAACCAGTTAACAACTTTCCTATTTCAAAGGGTGTTTAAGGCAAGTCCTTGCACAAAGAATCCTGAAATGTGCTGAACTCACACATAAAGAGTTTTTCCAAATTTAACAACAATTCTAAAAATGTACATGATATTAACAATATCAAGTTGTGAAACAAAATTAAACTCTCTAGTTTCAATTTTAAAGAATTCTATCAACCATATTGGAGGAAAGACTGAAAAAAACAGTTATAAAATCATTGCCATATAAAAAGACAGCCAAAGAGAATGCAATGCAGCAAAAATGTGAAAAACATAGAAGAACATCAGACAGTTATGTTTCTGGATTTTCTAATGTTGTAGTGTTTGTTGTGATTTATTTATTCAATTTACATAAATATTCACTTCAAACCTACTTTTATATTCATAATTTGTACCCTTTTGCTTTTAGGGTGCTCTCTTGATTAAGCGTCAGGATCCACCAAGCTGGGATATTCAACTAGCAAAGACAAAAAAACATCCTGGGTACCAAAATGCTGGGCCTTAAAAAATAACAGGAAGCAGGACTGGCTGCATAATTAGCTGGACCTAGTGCAAAATGCAAGTTTAGGGCTCCATATTCAATTCTTATGAAGAATTTCAAGATGGTAGCAACAGAGCATTAAGTCACCTTCCTCACTCAGGGCCAGTGAGCTCGCACATGAAGCCAGCCCTGACACGACAGTTGTGAATGGCTACTGTGTCTCTGGCTCTCTGGTCCCTACCTCAGCAACAAGCATCTGAGGCATTCACTCCCAAGACCAGCCATTGTGTTGACAGCTTTTACCACTCTTTTTTTCTACCAACTAATAGACTCAGCTCTGCTCTTTTCCTGTGACCTCTTGTCTCTGTTTGTATTTACACTTCTGTTTTTCACACAAAAATACTCTGAGAAAGAAGAATTGTTGAGTTTCAATTAATAGTTATCCAGTATGAGGCACCTTATTGTGTGAAATTCTCACATGCGGCTGTTTTATGGATCAGTAGACACTCTATAGATGGCTGTTTTGGGTCAGGTGACAACTTTGGTCTAATCAACCTGTGGTAAGGGTTGTGGTGTCATGTAGTGAAACGCATGGTGACTTCTCTGTCTTTAACTCCTTCACTTAGGGCTGTGGGCTTTGGCTTCTCAGATGGGCTGGCTGGAGGATGCTGGGTCTCTCCCATCCAGTCCAATTTAGTGTGTGTAAGGTCCCATGCCATGTATACTCCTTGAAAAATATCTAAGTAGATTATATATTGCAGCATAAAAGTTGATCTGTGCAAGTTAAAAAATATTGTATTCCCAAATTGGGGTTATTTGAACATGGAAAAAGCAGAACAGGAGGCCCATTCCCACTGAGAATCCCGCCCTACTTCCTTATCAGATTTCAGCCTTCTGCAAAGGCATTTTCATAATTGCCTGCTGGTATACACTTCATACACTCATAAATCTTCACCAGCATAGAAGAGTACACTGTTCTGTGTTTGAGAAATCTTTGGAAATGTGTTGATGTTGGGTAGCAAGGAGGATACAAGTAAGGGGCGGGGTTGTGTTCCCAAGGTAAAAGTAATTGGTAGGATCACAAGGGTCCTAGGAGATGGCAATAAGATGGAATCCAGTTGAGGAGCCTTTGAGCTGTCTCTTCTATGTGCGGCAGGAGCACATGGTGGGTTGGGTGGTTAGCATGCCCTCGAGGTCCCACAGAGGCGATGTAACCGGTATCTGTTCTAGATGTAGCCATGGTCTGTCTTAATGGGGGCAAGTCGGGGGACAGCATTTTATGCATCATTGCCCCTCAAACTGGCTGAATGTTAGAATCACATGGGTAAGTTTTACAAATAGAAACTTCAAACATGGGTACAATATATACTTGTCTGTTTCCTCCTGCTGCATAACATACAATAACTTTGCATACAGAAGAATATGATACCTACATGTTTTCTGTTAAAAAAAAAAAAAGAAAGAACCTTCAAACATAAAATTTCAATCAGTGTAATGATTACATGCTTCATTCTAGAGTCAGACTATCGGTTCAAATCCTACCTTTATGACTTGCTTTGTGACCATTCTCTGTGCCTTTGTTTTCTAACCTATAAAATGTAGATGATATCTTACCTTTCCTTTAAGGTTTTGTGAGATGAAATGAGAAGATGAGTATGCCAGCACAGTACATGAAACTTTAGGAATACCCAATAAATCCTGACTGTTTTTTACATATTCATGTTGTATAGCATATGTAAATAAGGATGGAGGGGTGCACACGTAGGTTTATACGCATCTATCCACAGAAGCACAAGTAAATTACACTGAGATTTAATGCACCATCAGAAAGAGGATACTTTACTATAAAGTTTCTTTTGAAATCTGCTCTTGAAAGATGAGCAGAGCACACTTGAACATGTGTTCAAAATTAAGGAAGAATCCAAAATGAAAGCTCTTCAAAAGGAGACCTAGTTATATATGGAAGGACTTCAGATTTGACAAATAATCAAAAAGTAAATCTAATTTATCTTAGGGGGAAAATGTTCAGGAACTGGAGAGGTCAACTCTTGTATTCCTCAAGATTTGGGAGGAAAACAAGCCACACAAACAGAATGGTTGTATTTCACAGACAAAAAAAGACCGGACTTGGTGGCTCAGCCTGTAATCCCAGCACTTTGGGAGGCCAAGGTGAAAGGATTGCCTGAGCCCACTGGTTTGAGACCAGCCTGGGCAACTTGGCGAGACCTCATCTCTATGATAAAATAAAATAAGAAATTATCTGGGCACGGTAGTGCATTCCTGTAGCACCGGCTACTTGGAAGGCTGAGATGGAAGGATCGCAGGAGCCCAGCAGGTCAACGCTGGGGTGGCCATGAGGATGCCACTGCACTCCAGCCTGGGTGATGGAGTGAGACTCCGACACCCAAAAAAACAACAATAAACAAACAGAAAAAAAAACAACATGAACTCAATGAGTTACCAGGCAACAATGGAGAACAGAACTGTAGCACAGTGGCTTCTCTCAATCTCTCTGGATTGTTGATTCCTGTAGGGCAAGGACCCAGTTGGCTTCACTCCCTTGAGCTAGGTCCTTCCACATCACCATGTGTGGATAAGCATTTCATAAGTGTTTGTGAAGATGACTGATGATGTGGACAGTGCTCATGGTAATTGAGCGCAGGCTGTGTCGGTGTTATGAGATTTTATTTTCCTTCCTGTGGGAACCCCTTCTCTGCTTGACTTTTCTTGTTGATTGGAAGCTCCCTTGGGCAGGAGACTTGTTTGTCTGTATGTTTATTAAGAAGCATTGAGCAAATTGCAACAAACTACACAGTGATAACAGTGAGTAAAAATTTCATGAGATGCTATCAAATGATTCATTAAAAGAAAGATCCAGGATATTACCACCAACTGCTACATTAACTAGTCATGTCATAACACCATCAAAATGCTAATTAGGTTGTCTGGCGTGATTTGTTATTAAAAAAAATAAGCCCAAGTTTCCTGTAGTTCTTGAATTTGGATAGATTTTCCTCTCCTAATATTTGCTTAAAGGGTTATTGGGTACCATTTAGTTCTTTTTCTTTGGAGATAAACAGAGCTTTTGTGCATTCCTCACCACCCCCATGAACCTCTAAGCACGTTAAACTTTCAAACAGGGATCCAAATCTACAGAGTAGTGAATTCAAGTGCCACTAAAAAGGAATAAAGCATGAAGACGGAAGGTGCCAGGGGAAAGAGACAGTTAATGTTGTCCTATCTTGGGACCCAGCCAGGGCTGACTGGCTGGTTGCTTGCAGCTGGACTGGGCAGGTGGGAGGACTAAGACCTGAAGCTCAAACCATCCACTGGCATAGGTAGGCGCTGGCAGGGGAATAACAAGGACAGGATTGCACAGAAGAGATTCTGTCTGGCAGGTTAAGTCTGGTAAATTAAGGCCAGAGGTTTCAGAGGCAATTAATGATAGACAAAAATTCAAGATGCGGAATGGAGTGTTCTAATAAGTAAGGGTCACTCAACAGTGCGGAATTTAGAGTGAATGTTACAGCTAAATTTAAAGCAGAAATGGATCAGCCTGCATGAAAATGATCAACAGGTGGCAGCATTTGGGGGCTAAGATTTATGCCTAGATTTTTTTTTTTTTTGAATTGGAGTCTCACTCTGTTACCCAGACTAGAGTACAGTGGCACACTCATGGCCACCCCAGTGTCAACCTGCTGGGCTCTGGTTATCCTTTCACCTCAGCCTTCCAAGTAGCTGGAACTACAGGTGCGCGCTACCATGCCCAGCTAATTTTTGATTTATTGTAGAGACGAGGTCTCGCCAAGTTGCCTGGGCTGGTCTCGAACCCGTGGGCTCAGGCCATCCACTCACTTAGGCCTCCCAAAGTTATGCCTAGATTTAAAAGAGAAATGGGTGAAGATGACCAACAGGTAGCACACTTTTGGGCTAAGATTTAGGGGCAGGGCTCTGATCCTTGAGAGGAGTTATAACAAAAACAAGGCAGGTTGCCAGCTTTGGAGAGGGCAGGTCATTCTTACCTAAGAACAGCAGTCAAGGCCAAAGTCCAGCTATGGGCTTGGTGGGACCCATCGTGGACTGATCATGGGAGAGAAGATGAGGTACCACTTCTCAGATATCAGGATATCATGCTATAGCTAAATTGACTGCTGGAAGACATTCTGAAACCTATAATTCTGGCACCAGCAGGGCCATAGTCATTGCTTTAGGCTAGGAACTGGGAGTGATCTGAGTACACAGATAGATTAAATGATCCCCTTGGGGAGAGGAAGAGACAGAGGCTGGCAACCAGCATCAACCTGGTACATGGCATCTAAATCTGTCTTGACTCTTGTCTCCAAATCTCCAAAACCATGGGAGTTGGCCATCATTTATGAAGACAGAGACAGCCGATCAGAATTGTAGCAGCACATACTCTGGAATCAGATTGTGTGGCTTTGACTCCTAACTGGGGTTGCTAGATTTAGCAAATAAAAATACAGGACACCCAGTTAAATTTAAATTTCAGATAAACAATGAATTTTTTTTTTAGTATAACTATGTCTGAAGTGTTACATAGGATAACTTTTTTTTTTTAGTATAAGTGTATCTTATGTAATTTTTGGAACATAGTTATACCAGAAAAGTTATTCATGTTTATCTGAAATTTAAATTTAACTGGATGTTCTATATTTTCTCTGACAATCCTACTCTTAACTCTTCTACCTTCTAGCTATTGTAACTTGGGAAAGTTATTCAACATCTCTATTTCCTCATCTGTAGACTGGAAATGATCCAGCTTATAATGTCATTGTGAGAACTGAATAAATTAATGCATGCAAACTGCTCAGAATAGTGTCTGGCATAGAATAAATGCTCAAAAATTATTACTTCTGCTTGCTTATTATTACTATAATTGCCACCACTATTAGAACTATTACTATTACTGTATCTGAGAGTATCAGTTATTGGTGATCAGTAGGGTCTTTGTATTTTTATAAAGTAATGCAAAGCAAGGCTTCAGCAAAATGATGAAATATTTAATTATTTATTTATTCCCTATTTTTTTCAAAAGCAATTTATAAAATTGTAGGGTTCTTGCAATAAAAGAACAGGTAAAATAAACCCAAAGACAATTACCATAAGAAGAAAAAATAATTAAGAAGTTAAAATATAGGCAAAGAGAAAAATATCAAGAAATTCTGGTTGAAGACACAGCTATTGCAGTTAAGTTCAAAGTTGAATTCTGAGTCTGCTAATAGCCTTGGAGGAAAAAAAAATGGTGGTGGGAAATTGAGAAGTATGTTCAATGTACGTCTGCTCTTTCCAGCCTTCCTTTTCTGCATCATGTTTTCCTCCTGATACCCTATGATGTTTTCCCCTTTTAGAATTTGCCCCAGAGAATGACTTTCAAAAATCCTAATAGCAATTTTTGCTTCTTCCAAGAGAAGTTCCACTCAAACTCATTGGAGAACAAAGGGACTGACTTCTGGTATTAGTGCTTTGTGGGGCAGAGAGAAAGAGTTTGGGTTTGTTTGGTGTCAGTTTTGAGGTGGAGAGATCTCCAACCAGAGCAGTGATCCTTGATCTTGGCTACTCATTAGAATCACCTGGAAAGTTTTTAAAATTTGGAGTCCCAGGCTGCAACTCAGACCAATTTCTTCAGAATCTTTGGGGTTAGGATCCAAGCACAAGTCTTTCTTAAAGCTCTCAAGGTTATCCATGTTGGACAGCCAAGTTGGAGCTACAGAAAGATAATCCTGTGCAAACTATTTGTATGGCAAGATTTATGAGACAACCGTACAATCCATGAAACAACAATAACTATAATTTTTGGATTCTCGCTAAATGCCTAACACGTACCTATACTTCTCACCTTTACAGTATTGAAATGTAGGTATTTTATTCACATTTTATAAATGGGGAAACAGAAAATTGTAAATAACACAGGAAGTATATGAGCCCTGAATCAATTAGATGCCTGACTCCCAAAGCAGAGCTCTTTTTAGTAAGCCATATTGTAGAAAACATGAAATATGCTCTTTTGGAGACCAGGTTGAATGTCCTTGCCTCAGGCCTTATTTTCAATGCCTGGCCCTTCTGTTCTATTTGAGTACCTGGTTTCCCTGTCCCACGTGGTCATTCGAGTCAGACCCATGTCTTGGAAATTTGTAGGGAGAGAGCTCAGTGGCTGGCCTTCACTCTAGCATTTTCAATTCCCCCTGGGGCCTCTGCCCCTCCTACTGCGGACCAACCAGCCAGAGTAAAACAGCAGACACACATATTTGGTCCTTGGACAAACCTGTCTGAAGACAGACTTGCAAATTGTGTGCCAGGGTTCTCTGCCTGTAATTAAGTAGGGCTTTGCCTGACAGGTTTAGCCAGTCAAGCAGGACTTGCTTGCACCTGTGCCAATAACAAAGCTTGAATGAAAAGTAGGAACAAAATCAGGGACTCACAGGCCATTTCAGCTCTTCTCATCGTGTGCTAGTTAACTATTTTACCAGGACAGCTCTCTTTGCTAAAACAGAATACAACACCATCATATTTTGTTATTAGCTCATGCACAGAAGAATAGCCAGTTGAAGTCAGTTCTCCTGTGAAGACTGAACTTCAAGCCTGTATGTATGTATGTGTATACGTGCTTGTGGCTTCATTCATTCATTGTGCATTTTATTTATTTATGTACTCATGCATTTGATTACACAATCAATATTTATTGAGTGCCTGCTGCAACATGGCTGGTACTGTACTAGCATCTGGGCATTCATTAGTAAGCAAGACAAAAATTGTCTTGTGGTCCTGCAACTTGTAGTATAGTGATGGTGGGGGAAAGCTAGGTAGTAAACAAATAAATTATATGTTTTATCCATATAATTACCCATTATGATAGAAGCTATTAGGGAGAGATTAGATTTTTGATGAATAGGGGGGAGAGGTGTGGCTACTTCTGGGAAATCTTCTCTGAGAAAGTTATATTTGACCTAGGAGATAATTTTGCAACTCAAAATATTTCTGCATCATATTTCTCTGAATACTTTCCTAAACTCTTTCTTTTTCCTTTATTAACAATGTCTATTACATGCACATTTTTCTCATTCTTCCTGCTTACTTTGCATATGTAGACTATTGAGCTAAGCATTATTAATAGCTATATTCAGAAAAATACAGCTCTAGCATCCTATAGAAGATTATTGTAGATATAACCTTTCTATTTATTTGTGTACATTTGTCTTTAATCATCATTAGTTCTTTATTTGGGAATGAACTTTATTGTTTTTAGAGCATTTTTTGCACATTGATCTTTCCCAGTTGATTTTCATCAACAGTCCTGAAGGATACAAAGAGCACAATCTCTCCGTTAAACAGTGAGAAATAATGATTCTGAAGAGTCAATGATTTGTTCAAGGTTGTATACTAGTAAGTACCAGAGACAAGAGAAGAATCAAGAGTGTTTTTGCTCCCAGACCAGGAATTATTCATTCATGACCCCTGTCTTTCTCCCAATCCCACTTCCCAATACACATACATCTCTCTCTCTAGTTCTGAGCATTTGAGGAAAGACCTATTTAGAGACGCAGTTTCTCTTGTGTGTTACCATGAATCCAGGAGAATCTACCTGGTTTCTGACCCAGCCCCAGCTCTCCAACCTACAGTTAATAAATATATAATGAAATTTAACAAATATTCATTGGGTACCCACTGTGTATCAGACACTGTTCTAGGCACTTGTGATGCATTCCTGTGGGAGAAAAACAAGAATCTCTGCCCTGGCTGAATCTACTTTCTCCCAGGGAACACAAATGAGTAAGTGAATACATAGTCCACCAGATAGTGTACTAATGGAAGAATAAAGAGAATTAGGGAATGCTGCAGAGAGAGGGTGTTGAAATTTTAGATAAGATGGTCAAGAATGGCCTTTTCGACAATGTGTTATTTGTGTGAATTCCTGGGGAAAAGCCTGAAAAAGTCTGGGGAAAGAGCATTCTAGGGAAAGAGGACATATACTGAGCTGCAGGCCCCAGCCCAGGACTCAGATGATGCATCCCACCTTTGAACTTGAACTCTGTTTTTCCAAAGAGCCACATATTAAAAATGTTGGTTAGACACAGTTGAAATCATATTTTTAAAGATTAGGTTCTGTATTCAATTTCATTTTGGGTCAAATACCCTGTTGTGGGCTGCCCAGAAAGCCAAACCACCATGAATAATGTTTCCATAGGAAAATGTTTTTTGAGCTTAATTTGCTGACTTACCAATGAATGAACTTAAGGAGCTGCTTAGTAAGTTGAACACAGGCTGTGTTAGTTAAGGGGCAATTCTCCTACCAAGTTTACCTCTTTCTGCTAGGACAGAGCTATCGCGTGGAGCCTCCTTCAGTCCTTGAGGACACACCCTGGCATTCTTTTTCCGTCCTTATCCTTCCCTCTAGTCTCTTTGGTTCCAACCTGTATTTTCCATTTCCCCTGAAGGGCTTCTCTTTTTGCCCTTAGATCTTTGAATAATCCTTCATGAAGCCACATTGAAAGCCCTTGATTCCCTTATTCTTCTTTTTCAGAAGAGCTGCCGTCTATCTTGCCTTAATTGCAGTGTCTCGCAGATTTCCCAAGGCTTTTTTCCATGCACACAGATTTATTTGTATTATTTCACTGTCTGCATCTGGCATTGCAGTGCATGTCATGCTAGTAATAAGCATTGCACCTGGAAAATTCTGAGCACCTCGAAAATAGATTAATGAATATACGTTGTGTGTTCCTTATGCAATGAATGACTACCTTCTCTCCATTTAATGGGGTTTTTTTAAGAAATTCTTTTCTCGGTGTCTTTTTGGAGTTGATTCTATGTATTCGTAAAAATACTCGGGTAAGCTTTCTTTTTTCTCCTTCAACTCTACCTCTCATTCCTTGAAGTTGGATGGATAACAATTTCCATCTCCAAAGAGGCATAATGGGGAATCATAAACCTGCAGTACCAGAGCAACAAAGGAAAGGGAGGTACAGTTTAGGGTATTTGTATTCTGGGGAGACTTTGGGATTATTCTGTGAATTTGCCTCTGGGTTTGCCTGGATCTGCATAGGAGAACCATGGATCACTATCCCCCAAACAATGTACAATATTTTCTTTATTCTAATTTTATGTACACAGTCAGGTAAATAGTTTGTTTCAAACACACTATTGTGGGCTGACAGAAAGCCAAACCCAGTGAATAACATGTTTTGAGCAATTGTTGCATTGTAGGTACTGTCTTACATATTAATTGACTTCTTTATTTCATGGCATTCTGAGGTGAGCCTCTGAGATATTACAGAAGTTAGGTAACTTGTCAAAAATCACCCAGCTGGTAAAGTCAAGATCTGATTCTAGGTTATCTTATTGCAAGATACAAACCTTTGACCATTACCCACCAGTGCTGCCCATGGAAAATGATGGAAAGAATGGCTTTTCTATTTTGTCTTTTCCCTTCATGAGATCCAGACCCTTTTATGAGTCTTAATAGGAAATTCAACCCAAAACTACTTTGAAAGATCACAGACATGGGCTAGGTCACTGCTTCTCCAACCGTAGTGTGCATTGGAATTAACTGGAGGACTTATTAAGACAGAGAGGACTGGACCTACCCTAGAATTTTGGATGCACTAGGAACTAGCATGTTTTCAGGTGATACTGATGCTGCTAATCTAGGGAAAACACTTGGAGAACTATGGGTCTAGGTGTACACTCGTAGATTCGTAATACTAACACTTACATCTTCATATTTTACAGCATTTCCCAATCTTTGAGGCACTGTATCTATAGTTGTCTCAGTTCTTCATAACAGTGCTGAGCTTGATCCTGGGCAAACCTTACCTCCATTGTATGGATGGGAAAATAGTGGTTCTGTGACTATAAGTAACATGTTCCTCATTGCATAAGGCTAGGACTTAGGTATTTTATTTTTTATTCTATCTTGGTAATGCTGACGAGTCCAGCAGCTGTCCATCCCCTGAATGCAGCTCACAAACTGGTTTGTTCACTTTCCTTTTCGACTCAGCTTATAAGAATGAATGGGCTCGGGAAATCATTTCTTGCTAAAAAAAGGAAACTTTGTCCCAAGAGGTATGCCTATCTGAGTACAAAGGAAGGCAGGCCTGTTAGTCTCCAAAAACAAGATCCCAACACTTACGTCCAAATTAAAGGTCTCTAAACTTGAATAGGGTTGGCTAATATTTCTCTTCCCTTCCAGGCTTGCTGAGCTCATAAATATCAATTAAAAGGCTGAGTAAATTACAGGGATGTTGAACTTAGAATTGTTGTAGCACTTTTAAGTGTCTATACAGTGATAATAAGGAGATTGTGAAAATCTGCTGAAGGAAATCTCACACATATTTATAGATAATTAATACAGTGAGCGGAAACTAGAAATCAGCACTGAATTTTTTAAAGCAGTAATTTAAAAATGCATTATGGCAACACATTAAGTTAGCAGTTATTCAACAAGGAAATGTGAAGATTATTAAGCTAATTAAAGGTAATAAAAACAAGTTAAGGTAGTTCTGTATATAACTTTGAAATTAAAAAGAAAAAAATTCCTTTAGTCTTACTACTTCTAGGAAGAGCAAGGCACAGATGGCAATTAATATGGTGATAAGTTACTGGATTTTTATGTAATAAGAAGAGATTTCTGTATAAAATACATTCCCTAGAGAAACTCAAAAAGGTACAAGGAAATGTTTCTGCATAACCCTAGACCCCTCAGCAAGCCCCTGTGGACACACGTGTGTCTTGTATTTCTCAGGCAGGGATGAATGATTGTCATTTCAGGAACTTGATCTTGGAAAACTTTTTCCAATACAGTCTATCTGATCCCACTCAGCTTTCAGATCCTGGGCCTCTTCCCTGATCTTTGGGCTCCCTTCCACTTCAAGTAATGTGACAGCGATTTGAGGGATGGTTCCTTATGCTTCTCCTCACTTTTAGATCTTGTTCTCTGCATGAAAACACTACTGATGTAAAACGAAGTTGCACATTGCGAGTAGGAAGCTGATATTGCTGGTGAGAACGGAAATAGACACTGCTTTGTGGTGGATGCTTTGGTTCAGTGTTCAGTTCCAGAGGGTTTATACGTTTCTTTAGGAAAAAATAAACAAAAAGGAAGACAGGAAAATCTCAAAGGTAATAATTAGAGAATAAAAAACATTCATCACATGCAATCAAATAATATATTTAAATCCAGATTTTTTTTGTTTTGTTTTCAAATTGTTATAGACCAAGGGATGACAACAGAAGGCAATGGCCAGACTTCAAATTAACCATTCCTGTACTTGCCAGCATCATTAGATGTACTACTATATGCTTCTGAAGGAAAGCTTGGAGGTGTTTATTGTAGCAAAGGACTGCAATTTCAAATTAAAGCAGGCTCATGATACTTAATTCTGGGAACCCTTGTAAAATTTACTGGTGAATAAATTGGGGTGTGCGTAGTTAGGTGGGAACAGAGGGCAAAGCTCATCACAGGGAGAATTGTCCAGCTTATCAGAAAAATGGGGCTCAGGTAGGGAAAAAAATAAATAAGAAATCAGAAATAGTACAGCAGAAAGAATTCCAATGTGTCTGTAATACTTCACAATTAGAAAAAGAAGAGGTTATAAGTGGATAGATAAATATTGGCTCTCATATTCCCAGAGAGTTTGATTATTTTAATTCACTACATTCTATATAACACTTTATGAACTCATTCTTTTCTAAAAATGGGGGAGGATCATCCTAAAAAGCCATTTGTTCCAACACTTAAATTCAGAGAAGGTTTTAATGTTGCAAGTTATTTGGTTGATGATTATGCAGATTGTAGCTAAGATCTCTATAACCTTTGTTCTAAGATTCTAAATAGAGGAGAGTTTCTTTTAAAAGTTAGCACACTTTTATCAGCAATGTCATACGAGGAATTTTAGGACAACTAAAAAATGACTTCCTCACGCAAAAGGGACTCTTTTTGGTCATCAGGACAAATAGTTTGAAAGCTTCAAAGCAGCCATGATTCTCGTTACTGGAGCCTGCCTTTACAAGAAATGGCTTTTTTCAATTATTTTCATTTTCATTAGAAGTCTATGCAGTTGTTGTTCACCTCATTAAGTCCACTAAGATGCTATGCATTTAATTTCCATGTTATAATTTGTAGTAAATTGTCTGATATTAAACCTGGTTTTCTGAGTCTATAATTTCTGCTGGTTTTTTCCCTGTCCTTCCCCTATAGTAACCCATTATCTTTGAGAAGACCAAACAAATTAATATAATTAATGTCATTTTTAACTTAACTAGTCTCAATTATTGGAATTTTGTTTTGATGGGTTGTCCAGGCCAAGGTGCCTTCTAAGTGGCAGAGCACTCATTACCAATGCCATGAACCTTCTGGAAATAGATTCTGCCTGCTTTAAAACATCCCTGGTAATCCAGCCTCCGTTTCCATTACTTAGTAATCAGTTGGCTAATTGAACACTTTCTCTCACAAAATTTTTCTAGTTCTCAGCCAAAACTTTCCTTTGCTAATTTACAACAAGGAATGTTTTCCTTACTTGGTGTTTGCACATTCCGGGTATTTGTAGCTTTTATCATTTTGCCCCTCAGCTATTGCTCAGTCAGGTTCCTTGATTTGACTCCTTTAATCTTTTTCTCGTC
This sequence comes from Tarsius wallacei, assembly GCA_963574415.1. Classification (NCBI taxonomy): domain Eukaryota; kingdom Metazoa; phylum Chordata; class Mammalia; order Primates; family Tarsiidae; genus Tarsius; species Tarsius wallacei. Next base: position 16,869 of record CAUYQG010239829.1, on the reverse strand, counting down.
AGTCAATCATTTCCAATTCCTCCATTCCTTTAATCATCTCCTTTGAACTCAGTCCAAGTTTTTGGGTACTCAGGTACCCAGGATGCAGTGCAGCTGTCTAGGTGTGGTCTCGTCACAATCATGTGGAACTACAAGGTAAAAAGAGCAAAATAATTTTGAATGTATCTTCAGCTTGTTTCAAGTTCCACTTCAAAAATGAGTCTACCTGCACACCTACTATTAGTGTAGTTCTCTTCTCCTTCTTTCTAGCTTTTCTTACTCAGTGAGAAGCATCAGGAGACAAGGTTTTTCTTTTGCTACATGTCACATCACAGATAGGTCATCCTCATCTTACAAAATGAGTAGCATCCTGGGTCCTAGGAGCAAGGTTGTCTTTTGTGAGATCACCACCCACACGCATATACCACTCGCATATTCTGACTCTGAATTTTCAGATGAATCTTACCTTGTTTTTCCTGCATCCCCATAAGTCTAAAGAACCTGAGAGGATGCATGTGATGTATTGATCACCAGCAGTCTGGCAAATATCAAAAAGCTGTAGAACCTTGTTGCTACATCATGGTGTTTTCTGAGATGTCTTAGTAAACATTCCAAATACGAGCTTAGTCTCAGACTGAAGGAAACCTCGGGCTTTCAGCAGAGCTCAGCCACAAGGATATAGATAGGGAAGTGGGTGCTGGGTGTTGTGATTGGGAGGAGGGGAAGCTGAACGTTTTCATGTCACCTTTAACCCTCTTATCGCCAGTAGGCCTGATGAGGTTATACGTAAAGTTACCAAATGTAAAAGGTGCCGTTCCAGTGAAAGGAAAAAGTCTTCATATCATTGTCATTTAGGTTGCAGTGTGAGAACCTTGCCACATGTTAGAAGGAGTGGATACTGCAGGTGTACTTCATGGGATTCTGTTAAATCCACTGTAGGTTCCCAGTGAAGAAATACTGTAGCTTTAGACTCTTCGTCTGCTCAGGAATGGGTTTTTCATTTTCACAGCTCAACCTCTTTCCTCGTAGTAAATTGACCTCAATTGGAGTCCTAAAACCGTCAATTTGCACTTTCCCTTTGCATCACCTCTTCTCTCCTGTTACACATGTGTAGAACCATGACTGGAGATTAACACTGAAGGAGAACTTTTCCCCTTGTTACATTTTATCTGCCCACGTCTGCCTTTTATTTCTTTCCCCAAGACTTATTTTAGTTCAGCAAAAGCCTCCAGGTTAATTTAGCAAAGAATTCTTCCCTGAGCTTACTGTAGTTTCCTGCCCATGGGTGACCTGTTCTTCTACCAATTGATATTTGTCACTAAGCAATTCTGAATGTTGATCTTGCTTCTTTGAGTGAAGAGGGAACAGCGTGCCTTCAGGTCAATATCCCTCCTAACCACAACAGAATGTAAGCCTCGTTCTCAGACAGAAGGCAATGCATTTGTTCAAAGATGAAGAAAACATGAAAGGGGATGAGGCTAAGGATGGAGACAGTTTCTGGGCGTTCACAGGTAAGCTGATACTTTGAGATTCTCGGAGATTAGTGTTCTATCAAACAGCAGAACATCTTTGGCAAGAAGAAACCTAGGGGATTAATGGCAGGGTGGGGGAAGCTGACTGCGAGAGTATGGGGGACAGATGTGTACAGAGGGTGTAAAAGTCATTCTTCGTAGTGCTTGGAAAATTTAGACATTCTGGGGACTGAGCCAGCTAAATTTTATTTTAAGCCTTCCAGATCACAAGATTACAACAAGCATGGACAAGTTTAATTATAGTAGATGGGAGACTAAAATGCACACACATTTACACCTAAGTGTGTACACACGTACACACAAACACAGCAGCTCAGTGTTTTGTTTTGTTTTTCTGGTGAATTCATGTCACAGCTAATTGCCTAGGGATAGAGATTAGTTGGATCAATAGGAGAATTCACTGGCATGTGCTATAAACAGTTTGAAAATAATCAAAAGAGAAGTTAACTTTGATACTTCACTGACACCTTGGAGACAGCATATGAGAGAATAAAAACAGCATATAGATCCTGGCCAATTCTAAGCATTTCTACTCTGTGTGTGTATGTGTGTGTGTGTGTGTGTGTGTGTGTGTGTGTGTGTGTTTGTATGTATGTGTGACTTAAGAAATCTAGTCATAAAGTAGAAAAAATAATGAAGCTTCAACAAAATACATTTGGCTTTAATACAATAGAGTGATTTTAGGAATAATATAGAGACAGCCATCAAAATGTAAGCTGTAGAGTTGAAATACGATGATTTTTTTCTGTTCTCTATTTTACATAACAGATCATGCCACAGCTTACTGATTTTTAAAAATCATTTCCCACAATCCTTTGTGTTGGAAGAACTCAGTTGGGTGGCTCATCTGATCTGCTTCCCGTGGCATCAGCTGGGGTCACTCACTTGGCTGCAGCTGACTGGGAGCAAGCCTGAGTCAGGTACTTCCAAGATAAACTCACTGAATGCCTGGAGCTCTGGTGGGGACAGCTGGATGCTGAGACCTCTCTTTTTCTAGGTGTTCTTTCTGGTAACTGCCACTTTACACACTGACTCAGAGTTCCCAGAAAGCAAATGCAGAAGTTTTCAGGCCTTGTTAGAGCTACATTCGGACTGGAAAAGCATCATCTCCTTCTTATTCCATTGGTGAAAGCAAGTCACAAGGCCAGCCCAGATTCAAGGAAGAGGAGAGATGGACTCCACCCTTGATGGAGGCATGGTGAGCAGATACAGGCACAGGAGGAATTATTGGTGGCCATTTAATAGACAATCTATGACAGAGTGACAGGCACATCAGGCGGAGAGGGTAGGGTCAGAAACCTGACCTCTGTTCTAGTTTCCAAATATGTAGTCTCCATATGTGAGAAGAGGTTATGTTTTGTATTCAATTCACAGACAATCACAAAACCCTTCATTTCAGGTTGGAGCTGAGAAGAGAAATTAGATGCCTTCCTAGGTTAACACTCCCATGCACCTGGAAGGCTTCCTTATACTTCAGAAAATCAATAGACTGGGGTCACGGAATTGCTGCTGTGTTGACAGCCTAGCCTGTGCCTTTGTTCATATTGACAAGTCATCCGAGGGGTTTACATAATTTTTTTTCTTTGTTCATTTGTACTCAATTTGTGGCATTGAGATTAGTCAGCCAATATGGGAAGACAAAACACCATTAAAATTTTTAGTTATTTATGAATCATAATTACATTGAAACAGGAAAACCTTATACAATTTGGATTACTCATATCTTTAGTTGCTTTTTGTTTGTTTTTTAAGAGAGTTTCACTCTGTTGCCCAGGCTGGAGTATAGTGGCACGATCATGGCTCACTGAAGTCTCAAGTTTCTGGGCTTGAGCAATTCTCCTGCCTCATAGCCTTCCAAATAGCTAGGACTACAGGCATATATGCTACCTCACTAGGCTAATCTGTAAAATAATTTTTTTGTAGAGGCAGAGTTTCACTATTTTGCCAAGGTTAGTCTCGAACTCCTGGCCTCAGGTGATCCTCATGCCTCAGCCTACCAAAGTACTAGGATTACAGGTGTGAGCCACTGCATCTAGTTTATATCTTTAGTCCTTATCTTATTTCTTATATATTTATATGTTTAGTTAAATAATCTAAACTCAATAAACGATTTACTTTTAAGATGAAGTAATTGGGCCTCTGGTTTGACTGTGTCCTGTTTAAGATTAATTTTATAATGTCTTAGGAAGTTTATTATCCATTAAACTCATAGTATTTCTTTATTGAGTATCTACCATGTGCACCGTAGTGTATTTATTAATTGGAATAAATGTTCTACCCAGAAGTCATATTGTTTAATTAGGTCTTTATAATACCATCTCATGTAGAAATCATAATCCTATATAATCATCAACATAGATCGAAAAATAGGGTGAAAAAATGTGAACTTGTTGCTAAAAATGAATCAAGAAAAATATATTCTATGGAAAATACAAATACTTTCTTTGTGTATTCTCAGCAGTTAAAAATAAATTTTATCCCATGAGAGGCAATAGATTTTTCTAGAGATTAGAGCAAATACAAAAAGAAAAGATCATCAAGGTACATGTTAAAAATAATGAAACTATTTTTAGACCACAGTTCTAAAATAACAAGTACTAGCAGTGTTGATCATTTGATACGTAATTATAATGTGAAATATTTAATGGAAGTTTATTGCAAGGTAGAACAACTATAAATTAAAGAAATTTTTTTACAACAATTAGCATTATTTTTATTCACTCTAAAATTTTAGAAAAGCATTTTGGAAAATGTACATAGAAATGAGCATAGAAGATAAATACTTTTATTTCAAATACTATCTTTTAGAAAAAATAAATATAAAACACATTTTTATTGCCTTTTAAAAAAATTCTAAACTCTTTATTAGAGTTCTAAGTAATTTCCTCTAACAAGCAAATATACCTCAACATTTTTGCAGATGAATTCTTTGACCTGTATCAGGGATCAGCAAACTACAGCCCATGGGTCAAATCCTTTCTGCCATGCCCATTTGTCTAGATATTTTGTCTATGGCTGCTTTCATGCAACAGCAGCAGATGAGAAGTAGCAGAAACCAAGGCATGGGCCTGCAGAGCTGAAAATACTATCTGGCCTTTTCTAGAAAAATGTTGCTAACCCCTAATCTAGAATATGGGACAATTTCAAACTTTGTGTAGTTTAGAAAGGTAAAGAAGACCTTGGCTCTAAAAGACAACCATAATATGAGTGATTTCTGTACTATATTATAGTAGACTATTCTGTTTTATTCCACTGCACAAGGTTTTCAAAAAGAAATTGTCAACACTGGAATTTCTCTCTATGCTTTCCAAAGTAAATCTTACCTAGAGTTTCTCTCCTTGTACGTAAGGATGGAGGTTGAGATACAATGGAAGTTGTCATTTAAAGTGGAATGGAGGACTTGGAACTCTGACAGTTACATTGCCTTGCAAGCCCTCTTCTCTCCAACGAAGGCTGTGAGGTGTCCTGAAGAACTCCTCAAACTCCAAGATTGCTTCTGGGCCAAATGGATAAAATTAACAAAATGTCAAAGCTAAAAGGAATTATAGATGAAGATACCAAAGCCCAGAATACGTAAATGCTTTAGGCCAGGGCCTACACTCGTTTTTGGCAGAACTAGGAAGTCAAGATCAAAGTCACGTGACCTGGTTTTCAATTCATCCTGCCTCTGTCCTTCTGCAGAGAATGAGGAAGGGCTGGTCTCACTTGTGCCGTGATAACTTTAAGACCAGCAATGTCTTCTTACTGTACATGCCGACAAGTTCCTAAATAGATTTCCAAATACTTACCTAGGAAGGAAGATAGATGACAACTGAAATGAGAAGAGTGAGCCAGGTTTCAAAATGTAAAATAAATTTAGGATCAAAGAAAACAGATTTTAAAGGAAGGTTTAAAAATAACTGATGACACTCATGTATTTTTCTCCTACGCACGTTTTAGGGTTTCATATATAGCCAACAACATTAGACAATGTATGTAGTTCTATTTTTAAAATTTGTTTTCCTAATTTTAGATTAAGGGAGGTGGAATAGAGCACTAATCATCAACCCTTAGAAAAAGAGAGAGAGAGAGAGAGAAAGCAAGAGCTGATGGGATGAAGTATAATACTATAAAATTATTTTACAAGAGAAAGTAGAGAATCATTTACTTACTGTAAATTATAAAGAAATTTAGGTAGACAAAACTGAATTACTAAAGCAGGAATTTGGCAGGGCACCGAGGTTAACAGCTTAAGCCTTATGCCGAAGGTTATGAAATCTCAAGTGAGGACAAGTGGCCATGAGCATCTAGTGAATATCCTTTTCAATTTAAGGAAGGGGTTAGAAAACCTTTTTTTGCCTGGAACGTTCTCAAGCCTTGAAAAATAGATTTCTGTTTATTACACTTCTAATAATATTATTACTACCTATTGATAAAAGTTAGAAGCAAATTAGGCCATTAGTTATTACTACCTGTTATATCTTTTAAGAGGATGGTGTTTTTCAAGTACCATGAAAGATCTAATAGTCAGTAATTACCGAACAGTTAATGCCTTTGTCCCTTTATTTTAATGGTATTATCAATTTTATAGATGGAAGTTTGAATGAAAACTTCAGGAAACTTTAGTTGTAGGCGCCCAGCCAAAGTAGAATTACTATGCCTAGGAGCTTTAAAGAAAATAATTTATTGGAACTCGCATGTTATCTCTGTTTCTCAAGATACTAATATATTTGTGTTCTATAGTGATCTATCCTTTAAATTTGAAATACAGATAGATAATGCATGACTTCTGCATCCAGAAATGTATATGGGCAAAATATGGTAATCACCCCAAACCTATTGGAACAGAGGTAGTTATAGCTTGTAGATAGGAAGACATTAAACCAGAAATTGGGATTCTTGGATATGAGTTCTGACTTTGCCATTATTTACTTTGTGACCTTGGATATAAGTGCTTAATTTACATAGGCTTGGTTTTACTTGTTTATACAATATAGGGGCTTAAATAATAATCCCCATTGACCTGTCTCTTCTGATGACTGTGATAGAACATTATGTGATAGCATCTACTTTATTTGGGTAGCCCCAAAGCAATCTTAATTTTTTAATTATAAAACTTTACCGTTTTTATAATTTTTTGCTAACCCCTAGAAGTTTCAAAATCTTATAGATTTTAGGTTGAAAAGACAGGAGAGTATCTTGTTCAGGGATTCTCAATTTTATGTATGTCTCAGAATGAATTGGATCATTTATTAAAATAGCTAGTCTTGTACAATACTCCAGAGTTTCTGATTCAGTAGGTCTAGGGTGGGGACCCAAATTTGAATTTTTAACAAGTTTTCTTCCAGGTGATACTGATACATTGGTCCAGGAACTACACTTCGAGAATCTCCATGATCTCACTCAAACTATTTATTTACCAGATTAGGGAACAGGCCTTACAAAGTGAATTGAATTACCCATGCTTACTCATCAAGTTAGTGGCTGAACCAAGACCAGCAAAACCCTATTCTCTCATATGCTGAGGTTAGAGCCTTTTCCAGGATACCACAATTTTCTACTTTGAATTTGGGTTATATGATACAGACTAAAAAATTCTAATGAATTTATTCCAATCCACATTGCCACTCAGATTAGCTTTCGGCTTCTTTGAGGATTTTTTTTTTTTTCAGTTAGCAATAGAGTCCAAGTACTCAGCAATTTTTTTCTTCTATTTTTCTTTCCTCCCTCTCTTCCTTCCTTTTTTCATTTATTCTTTCTTTCCTTCTTTTTCTTTTTAAAATTTAGGCCTTACACCTGAACCATGTTTGCATGATAGAGAATTAGGCTGAAATGGGGCAAAGAAGGCAAAAGACTTTGTGAGTGAGACTTCCATCACAATAAAGACAGACTACAAAAAAAAAAAAAAACCAACCCAGCTTACTTCCACTCTATATAGTCTGAATACATATACATATAAACACACACACATGTTATGTTTTCATGCTTGAGTTTTAGTTTTTTTGTCAATAACTAAATGCCATACAGAACAGGTTTAAGTTTCATGAAATATTTTGGTAAATTTGGAATATCATTTATTTGAAGAAAAAAAATTCCCTAGATCTTGATAGTATAGAGATGAGAGTTTATTCTCATGTCCCCAGAAATAAGCACAGATAATGTGCTTTTGGACACAACTAAGACATCTAAAAGACAAATAGGTTTCCCTGAATGCACTGAATTCTCTTCCACCTCTGAGTTTTAGTGCTTTCCTCATCCTCCGGAATAGTTCTTGGCCTCCCCTCCCTCTCATGTTTGCTATTCATACTTCAGGTATGAGCTTAGAGGCTATTTGCAGACCTTCCAAGTCTGGGTGAGAGGGCTGTGGTGGGTCCCCTTTAAGAAGGTTCCCAAGAACTCCTACCTCCTGGTATTCTTGCCTTTGTGCATTCCTCCCTTGAGTTTGGTGTGGACCTTGTGACTTGCTTCAAATTAATAGAGTGGGATGACATTCCAAAGGAGGTTATGTAAAGGCCCTGGCTTCCATCTTACTTCCTCTATTATTTGCGCATAGTTTTCACACTTTGAGCTGCTCTGTAGAAAGGCCTATAAGGTAAAAACAGAAAAACAAAAACCAAAAATCCAAGGAAGGCCTCTGGACAGCAGCCTGTAAGAAACTGAGGTCCTCAGTCCTCCAGCTTATGAGGAAGGGAATCCTCCAATAACAAAGTGTGCGTGGAAGATGGTCCCTCTGTCGAGGCTTTGGATAAGATGTCAGTCCCAGAGCTTGTGAGAGACTTCGAGGCAAAGGTACCCATGTAAACTGTGCCCAGACTGAATCTCCCTGTAGACCAGTAAATCACAAATTTTAGGTGATGAGCTGTTAAAAAATAGATATTTCCAGCTTCAGATATTCTGGAATAGGGTCCAGAAATCTATGTTTTTAAACAAGTATTCTAAATACTAGTGTTTATACATACAGTCTCAGGACCCCACTTTTGAAAATACTCTCTAGGAGCTATAAGCAACTATTTTTGTTTTATTCATTTATATATACATATTTAGATATAGTAATATCTGAAATAGAAATAAATAAAATTGAACATTAATGATGCTTATTGATATAAAATATTTTAAAATTTGGGATGATTTTTTTAAAAGCTCAGTTGTAAGCATAATATGACAAAGAAAATTAATTTCTTAATTAATTGATTATACTGAATACGGTTATTATATCTATTTTTCTTACCTATAGCTGTCTATGCATTTGCTCATGTGAATTTCCCCTCTTTAGAAACAAGGACTGTATCTTATCTTTTTTATCCATTCATCACGACCCTATAACACCTAGCAAAGTGTCTTAGCATATATTTAATTCTTAACTATATTTATTTTTTGTCTCTCTTATTTGTTGTAAAATAACACTACAATGGTATATACTTTTATTTATTTAACTTTGGAATTGGAGTCTCACTCTGTTGCCCAGGCAGGAGTGCATTAGCACACTCACGGCCACCCCAGCATCGAACTGCTGGGCTCTGGCAATCCTTCCACCTCAGCCTTCCAAGTAGCCAGAACTACAGGTGAGCGCTACCACGCCTGGCTAATTTTTAAATTTATTGTAGAGAGGAAGTCTCTCCAAGTTGCCCAGGCTTGTCTTGAACCCTTGGGCTTAGGCAGTCCGCTCGCCTCAGTCTCCCAAAGTGCTGGGATTACAGGCTGAGCCACCAAGCCCAACCAGTAAATACTTTTTAAAAATCAGAGAACTCTATCTTAACTTCTCACAAACTCCTTGACATGATTCAACCTAGCATGGCAGAAATAACATAAATTTTTAAAGTATACATACCTGGCTTTAAATTCCAGTTCCTATGTCTAATAACTGTGGGTCTTTTGATAAATTGTTTTATTCTTTGAGTCTCCATTTTCTCCCTTTTAAATGGTGGCTGGAAGGGCATTGCTTTTGCTAAGCTCTGGCCCGGCCATGCGTTCATTGAGCTATGGCCAGGCCATGCTTCTCTTTAAGCTCTGGCCCCCTCCCCAAACCGGGAAGTGGATCCCCCTTTTCTGTCTCTTTACAATCTACTTTTAAATAAACTATATTTTCCAATCTGAAAAAAATGATGACTGGTGTTCCTGTGATATTTGAAGAAAGAAGACTTACCAAGTGGTAGATGCTCAAGCCCATGCCACCCTAGCCTACTTTTAATACATTCTCTTCTTATTGCTTATATTATGGGATGGATTTTGTCCCCACATCCCCCCATGCATGTGTTGAATCCTTAATTCCTAGCACTTCAAAATGTGACTGTATTTGGAGATAGGACCTTAAAAGAGGTAATTAAGTTAAAATGATGGGTGGGCCCAATCTGATTGGTGTTCTTATAAGAAGAGGAAATTTGAACACATAAAGAGATACCAGGGATGTGTTTGCCTAGAGGAAAGACTTTGTGAAGGTGCAAGGAGGAGAGGATGGCCATCTTCCCCCTAAGAAGAAACCAAGCTTTTTGACGCCTTGATCTTGGACTTCCAGCCTCCAGACAGTGAGAAAATAAATGCTTGTTGTTTAAGTTTCCTAGTCATTGGCATTTTGTTATGGCATCCCTAGCAAACTAACATATTTAATATCATATTATGCTTTTATGCTGTTCTACATTCATAGCCATGATTTTTTTTTTTTAATTTTAAAGTTGTGGGGTACAAATCAGGATTGGGAACATAAGTGGTTTAAGTACAGGTGAAGTTTTGGGCCTTTCATTGGCTCTCACTCTGCCTTGAGTTGGATCAGGCATTCTTTTTTTTTTTTTAGTTGGAGTAACACTCTTTCACCCAAATTGGAGTGCAGTGGCCGTTCCCAGCCACTGCAACCTCGACCTGTTGGGCTCCGGTGATCCTTCCGCCTCAGCCTTCCAAGTAGCTGGAACGACAGGCGTGCGCTACCACGCCCGGCTAGGATCAGGCATTCTTATTGATGTTATGTGCCCCCCGCTTCCCCTGGTAGTATCCATAGTCATGATTTTGAATGACTACATAATATTCCACTGAGTTGCCACGGTTTGTACAACAATCTCATTGGAAATGTAATATTTGTGTAATTTTGTAAATAAAGACAGTTCTTCCAGGTCTGGCCTGGTTTCTAGACTTTGTTCTCTTCCTTTTCAGTTGTAGCTTTTATATCAATAACTTACTGTACCAGTTTTTCTAAGCTTCAACCTTGATGGAGACAGCATTTAAACAACTCTGGTGTTTCATTCTTAGACTCCAGACTAGATATATCTTGGGAGTGGTCTGCTCCTATTCTCAGGCCCAGGTTGGAGTACTTGGATCTGTCCAGTGTTCTTTGTCCTTATTACTGGGCTCTTTATTTAGTCCCCAGCCCTGACGCTTCATCAACTGATTGTCACTTAGAAAATCAAAGAGACTACACTATCAGCTGCCCAGTTGATAATTTTAGTTTAACTAAATTTTAGATGAAATTAGCTTCAGTTTAGTCTTTCTCTCCCAAACCAGAAATCAGGAAGAGTCCATTTGATTAAGTTTTGGGAATAACTCTGTGTTAGCATGCCTAGAAAAAGACAGAGAAAGAAAGTGACTGTGTTTATGGGTTGTGGGGAGGGAGGGAGGGATGGTGGTGGTGGTAATAGTGGGCAGAGGAATCAGCACTGCCCCTTCTAACCCTCTAGTGGTTTCGCTGTTTTAGGGGTTGGAGTTCCAGGCCATGAAAAACAAGTTCAGAAAATATTTCACTTCCTCAAAAAGTGAAAAAAATCACAGACAAAGCTCAGATTTCAACTGCAACCAGAGAATTTACAAATAAGGAAAAAAAAATTCTGAAAAGAAGGGTGGTGAAACATCATAGGATATTCCCAAAGGCAGTTGTTGAATTACTATAATGGCTGGTCTTTAAAATACAGAATGTCTCCTTTACTTAGGTTCATTTAAGTATAGCTGATTCAAACCTGAAGTGGAGAAAAAAAATGAGAAGGCTTATGCATATTCATCCCTATAATTCTATGGTCTTCATGAATCAGCAGGCTTTACTTGGTAGGTTTACCAATTATTAATAGTTGATATTATTTTAGGCTTACCAGTAGCTGATTTTTAAACATGCTTTGGGCTGTAAAGCTGTGCATATCAAGATTTCTGGTAACAGCTGGAAATCCATAATTATAGTTCACAGGGTACATCCTCATCTGGCAAAATCTGTAAATAAAGCTTAAAAAGCAAATATACCATTTATATAAGCAGCTTTTGCATAGTAGAAGATCAGTTACTAAAGCCTAGCTTTTCTCAATTATTTCTTTCCTTATATCGAATGGTAATACTTTATTACCTCCTACAAGAGTAAAGAAAATAAAATTTTTTATTTAAAGACTTGGATGTAAAAAGTGAGATATATCTAAAAGTGTTATATCTTTTTGCTTTTCATATATCTTGAAAAATTGGTTGACATTGTTGAAACATCATCAGAAAAAAACATTGCTTGAAAACAATTTTCTGCTGGAGCCTAACCCCTGAAGTTTTATTTTAAGGGAGCTTCTAGATTTTAAAAAACTGTTTAAAGTAGTACAAACAAACATGAATGGAATGGTATGAAATCAAGAATTAATTTTGTATTCATAAATGAAAAATAATCTACTGTGTAAGTTGAATTTGAAATAGACACAATTTATAATTTAGGGTATGAAACAGTTAACTTTTGTCTTTTAAAAGCCATACTTCAAAAACCTCTTGCTACTTCTCATTTTATTCCAAGTATTTATTTGAGAGTGGCTTTTGATGGAAAATATTTTAAACTGAATGAACTCTTAAGCAATTAATGATTACAATTCTAGTAGAAGTGACATGATATAAGCCCACAAATATACCACAAGAGACATTCCAGTGATGGCTTAGTATTTGTGGTGGCAGAGGAATGAGAATATGGTTCTCACTCATTCCAGAAAAGGCAATTACAATGGTCAATCATGCTAAATTCCATGCAGTATACTACTGGTTTAAGAATAAAGGCAAACATGTTTTCTCCTTTCTTTTGCAATATTTTTACCTTTGTTTGGCTTTGAGCATGTTTAAACTAATTATTTAAGTACTTACAATTTAAAGAAAATAAATGAACCAGAAAAAATGCAATTTGCCTATATTCGTCACACATTAGGCTTACTGGCATCAGTCACTGTCTGAATGTCCTGGGGCACAGGCAGATGTAAAATCTGATTTGAAAAGATCCCAAACTAGATGATTGTATATTTTAGCATATGTAAGTTCTGATTATTGTGTATCCATCCTTTGAGGAGCAACTGACATTAGTATGCAAGCAACCCTGAGTATATGTTTATGCTTCTCTTCTATCCTTTGGTGTCCTTGGACTCACTGAGCTCTGTTGCTTATTACTTCACCGCTTTACTCTGGTATGTAAAGCCTATACGTCTTAGTTGGAAGTTAAACAAACCTATGAATCAATAAAATAAGCAATTTTTTCTTTTTCAAAATTGAGATGTAATATTCACACAGTAAAGTATCATGATGCAGTAATCTCAAGTAATACATTTTTATGTATGTGTGTGTGTATGTGTGTGTGTGTGTGTGTGTGTGTGTGTATCTGAGTATCTGTGTAATCCCCATTCACATCAAAATGCATGGCAAGTCCAGTATGGCTTTTTATGCCTTTACTGGATTAATATATTTCTCCCTCTCTATGGGGGTAGCCACTACTCAGACTTCTACTTCTGTCAGTCTGTTTTATGTGTTCTTCAAATTCATATAAATTTTGTGTCTAGATTCAAATATGAAATTACCAATAGTTTTAATGCCAATCTAAGGTTAGTGAAGAAGAATGGCAAGCAATGTAATATTTTCATGCTTGGTATTGGTTATATTGCTATGAAAATTCTGCAATGTGGTATGCACTTAGTTTTTTAAAAAAAATTTCATTCTAAATAAATCATAACAAGACTAGAAAAAAGCCAAAACCATTAAAAAATTCATAAACAATACATTTATTTTATTGTTCTAAAGTCAGTGTGGATTTTGTCAGAGTATGAAGAGATAAGATTAACTAAAAACGCATATCTGTGAGTACTGTATGTGACTTGCTTTTAGAGGAAATATTCTGAGCAATTATTCCAAATGTCCATGAGGAGAAAAAGAGGAATAGATAAAGTAGGAAAAATTTAAGTTGGAGCCTAAGAAAATAGCGTGGTGTCTCTTAAACGCATCATCATAAAATCCATTTTAGTTTTAGCTCTGTCACCATCTGTAGCTCAAATGACAAGTGACTTCACTTCTCTGGGACTCAGTTTTCGAATCTGTAAGAAAAAAGACTGGCCTAGATTTGGAGTTGAAAATTCAAATCACTGTGAGGGCCAAGCAGGTAACATTGATGTGTGAAAAGGTCTGTAAATGAGTGTGACAATGTGGCAGGAGCATCCACTTCTGAGCCCCTGATTAAGCCTTAACAAATGGAAAATGTTACCAAATGGCCCAATGTTGCCAACACCTCCCATGTTTTACATCTGTCTAGATATCTGGTATTGTTACATGTAGTCTTTTAAGTTTTTTTGTTGTTGTTCTCTACAAAACAAAGCAAAATTAACCTTCCCAAACAAACAACCAACATCTTATAGATATACTAAGCTACCAGGTCAAGATCTTTGATTAGATATTTTCTGTCTAAGGTAGCCATTAGCTGCTCATTGACCATGCACTTGGAATATGGCTAATCCAAATTAAAATACACTTATAAGTGTAAAATATACGTTATATTTTAAAACTTAATACAAAAGAAATCAAATAATTTTCATATTGACTACATGTTGAAATGATAATACTTTTGCAATATTTGTTTTAATAAAATATAAATATTAAGATTAATTTTACCTAGTTCTTGTTACTTTCTTAAATGTGGCTAATATAAAATTTTAAATTACCTCTTTGGCTCACATTTGTGGCTAGCATTATATTTCGATTAAACAGCTGTGACCTAGATAATTATTTTTTTAAAGTGTGTTCCACAGTCATGAGATATCACTAGGTGATATACAATTGTATGTAGTCTTCGATCTACAAGGTATACAATTCTATATATCCTACTTTTCTCCCTGCTTCAGCAAGAAATAGAAAAAAAGAGAAAGAAAAAAGGAAACTTCGGTCAGATAACTTTTGAATACTCTAAATTAAATGAAGGCAGGCAGTCTTTTATAGACCTAGAATACTTGATCTTCTGCCCTTTCTCCTACACTTAGTTGGAGAGTCTGTTTGCTTTATGGAGATTCTTACAGCACTATGTTCTGAAAAACACACTAGATGGTGAAACCTGTAACCTCTTTCTACCACTCCGTTTCAGGAAATCAGGCATATGTCTTTGAGGATACTGTGATAGCTCTGGAGGATGAATAGATACTAACATTGGGAGACTTCATAATGAAATTATCAGGACCCCTTATACTTAGAAACTGCTCCTGTTCTTGGAGTTCTTGCTCAGGTTTTCATTGCCCCAACAGCTTTTGAGAAAAACCTCCATACAAATGGCAGGGATCAAAATAACAAAAGGACTGCAGAAGAATCAGAATCAAAATGCAAAGATCAAAAGCAAATTTCTGATGACAAGCAACTCCAACTATATTTACATACATTCTCAGAGAAACGAGAAAATAGATTGTATTAATAAAACAAGTGAAGGAGTCATTATAAGTGAACATTTAAGGAAGGAAACACTCTTAGAAATTAAAGTATGATAGCAGACAATGAAACAATGGTAGAAGACTTGGAAGACAAACAAACAAATCTCAAAGAAAGTAGAAGAAACACTCTAAATGAAAAAAGAGAGAAAATATAAGAAAATTAGAATATTTATTTAAGAAACACAAAGTCCAAATAAGGGTAATTTTAGAGAGAATAAATAAAATGGGAGAGGGAGAAATTATTTGTAAAATAATACAGGAAAATTTATTTTCCCAAATTGGAATTTACAAGTCTCTGGATTAAAAAGACCCACTGAGAGCCCAGAATAATAAATGAGAAAGACCCATAACAAAATATATCACTGCATGCTTTTAGAGATGAGGAGTAATATTGACCCTCAATAGCAGTAACGGAAGCTTGAAGAAATAAAATATTGCCTTAAAGTTCTCCATAATATTCAACCTAGATTTCTATACCCAAAATATTAATAAAATGTGTGAGTAACATACAGATATATTCAGATATCCAATGCTTTATTTTTATATATAAAGTGACTAAAATATATATTCCAACAGATAAATTAAAAAGTAACAAAATGAGATGTAGCAAATTGAACTTAACACAGAAAAGAGTGTAAGTAAAATTGTGGGATAGTTGGCACCATTTTGAGAGCAATCACTCCAGATTGAAGAATGGCACCAGAGAATTCTAGGAAGAATAGATTCAGAAAATATACATACACACAAAACAAACACTTGTACAATTCTGGATGCATTTGACCATATGGGAAATAATATTAAGAGGTGTTTTAGAATTCAGTTGCAAAGTTTAGGAAAAATTAGTAATAGGTATATAAAAATTAAGTTTTTTTAAAACCATACAGTTATTATTTCCCCAAAGAACAAAACATTTACTAAAAAATAAATAAAATCATAAGATACTATCTTGCACAGTGGTGATTGATATTTACATGATTATAAAAGATTAATACAATTTTAGTTTGACAAAAATATGTTCATATAAAATAAGAAGATACAGAAAAATAGAGACATGAATTGACAGAGTGTTACATCTGTATTTTCTAGTATAGGAAGTCAATGTCTAAAATTGATATATCAAAAAATGGCAGAAAATGTATTAAGCAATATGAAAGTAATACAAGAAAGAAAAATATCTAGAAGAGTTGAATTTGTTGCCCCTGTGGAAGATGAGTTCAGCTGGAGATTGCTCATTTTTCATTATAATTTATGTATTGCTACTTGATATTTTAAAAATATGCACTTGTATTCATTTGATAAAAAATACAAAATATATAATTTAAAAATGACTAAACCCAGCTCTATATAACTTTTCAGTGCAAGGTTCTCCAAAATAACTTACTTAAAAAAAATGCATAGCTTCTAACTGTATCCTAGCCCAGAAAACATAGAATAAAATAAATATCTATCCTATTAACAACTGTAAAAGATAAAACATTACTTAAATTCTTTTCTAATAAGGAAGTTATTATATCTGCATTCTAGATTGCTTTAAAAGTGAGAAAAATGCAAAAGAGCAATTAAAAATCACTTAGCCAGGCTCGGTGGCTCAGCCTGTAATCCTGCGCCTTTGGGAGGCTAAGGTGAGTGGATTGCCTGAGCCCGCGGGTTCGAGACCCGCCTGGGCAAGCGAGACCTCATCTCTACAATAAAATCAAAAAATTAGCCGGGTGTGGTAGCGC
>CAUYQG010239828.1:0-18302 GCA_963574415.1 Tarsius wallacei | reverse complement strand
GTCGCCCAGACTGGAGTGCAGTGGCCGCTCCCGGCCACCGCAGCCTCGACCTGCTGGGCTCCGGCGATCCTTCTGCCTCAGCCTTCCGAGTAGCTAGAACTACAGGCGCGCGCTACCACGCCCGGCTAATTTTTTTTATTTATTATAGAGATGAGGTCTTGCCAAGTTGCCCAGGCGGGTCTCGAACCCATGGGCTCAGGCAATTCACTCACCTCAGCCTCCCAAGGCGCGGGATTACAGGCTGAGCCACCGAGCCCGGCTAGAAGACATATTTTGATGAACACGAATTATATCTTAGGTTTCAGCAGCTGCTTTTGGCGTGCAAACCTAAAGATGTGTCTGAATTATCAAGTACCTCTCCTATCTGTGCAGCTTGGTTGCAAAAGGAATTTAATTTCACAGACCTGAAAGGGAATTATGCCACCAAAAAAGACAAAATGTAACTAGAATTTGAAAAGTGGCATATGAATCACAAAATTGTCCTAAATTTCAGTCTGCTTGTCTCTTTCATGAAATTACTGAAATCCAGTCTGATAGTTACCATATCATCAGAACAAAAATTTGGAGTAGAAATTCAGCTACACATTGAATACAGTCCAGACATCTCAAGAATTATTTAATTGCATACATAACTGTATTGTCAATGATATAATCAAAATTAATCAGTAAGTTTCTATTTTTAGGTAAATATCTTTCAGGACCAAGAACACTCTGACATCATTTCTCTGGGAAATAATTCATGCCAGACAAGCAGACACTTTTGGCTGCAAGGAATGGGCATCTGTCCCCAATTCAATGCTAGCAATGCCAACTCAGGGCCCAGATGATTCAGATAATTGTGGAATCTGACCTTGAGGCAAAGAGCTGAAAACCATGTTAGAAATATCTGAATATTGCTTAGTCTGGTATTTGGTAAGGAGTAAATGAACAATACAAACTCTTAATCGGTCTGTCTCTTGGGGTCCTGAAATTTCCAGCATATTGTAATTACAAGGCTTCGAGGAAGGCCTAACCAAGAGATATGAGTCATCCCTAGTTTTGATAGGATATATGTGCATTTTTATTAATAGAGTTGACTACACAATTTTGAAGGACTCTTTTCATATTATTACAAAAATCTATATTTCTGAATATCATTAGGGGACAATTCAGGCCACATGCATGTAGATTTCTGATGATTCCTAAAATATAGACATTATTATTCTAAAGAATTAGAGAGAATTTCTGCTATGAACATGACTGGGTATATTAGTATTTTATCTTTCTATCTTTTGAAGTCACTTAATAACTAAAAGGATAAACCACAAATCTCACCCCTCAAAATCCACAAAGCCACGATTTTTTTCTTTTGCAGACTAGGACACAAATATGCTGCCCACATTTCAAAACTTGAATGAGTTGACAAAAGCAGCTGAGATTGAGCAGAAATTGTGTGGGAGAAAGTAGAGGAAAAGAAAAAGCACAGAGACTGAGCTCAGCAGCAAGAAGGCTCGGCTAGACAGTGCTAGCAAAACTATAACTTCTGAAGGTAAGAAACACACCCTGACTTACAGAAATATTATTATTTGTTACAAAAGGGGGTGTGGGAACTAGGACAAGTTATGCTGGTAGCAAAAGCCTCCTCTACCCTGTTTGATTCAGAAAGATAGCGCAAGTGAGGCTGCATAAAGAATCACACAGATAAGCCATGTTTACAGGAAGCTGTCTATTTACATGGCAGCAGAGAAGTGAGTATATACTTAGTAGAAAGCAACTCCTTCCTTGCCTTACTCCCATCTGTAGTAGAAACTCTTGCAAAGGGTTGGTTCAGGAAAACCCACTTGACTCAATGATGAGAAATAAGAAAGAGAGTTGCAAACCACCAGTGTAAAGAAATAATAACAATTTTTTTTAAAGGCGCAAAATCTGACAGATGAAGAATACAAGTACAGTGTAGCTACGACAAATAAAACTTTTGAAAATGACTTTCACTGAATTTTAAAAAATGAGGTAATCATCTCCATAAAAAGAAAACCATAAAGCAGAAATGTAGGAATTCAAGGAAGATACAGTGAGATAGCAAGAGGTGATGGAAAAAAAAATATATCACAGAAAAATAAAGACTAAATTAGAAGGGAATTGAGAAAGAAAAGACACATAAGAAAAGATAATATAGAGAAAAAATGAGAAAACAAAGAAAATGAGACAAAAAGTATTAGAAACAAAATAATATATACAGAAAACAGGCAAAGAAGGTTTTCTAAAAAACTTACAATTGATGCCCTCGAGGAAAAGATCCAAAATAATAGAACAAACAAATTCTTAAAGATATAACTGAAGAAAACTTTTCTTAATTAGAGAAAAGCATGTCTCTTTAATAAAAGCATGTAGTACATGCCAGGGAACTTTACCTGTTATAACTACTGTCTACAAAGGAAAAGAAGTAATCCTTTGGAGGGATTACAAGTAATCAAGTCACTTGTAAAGGGAAAATGTCAGGCTGTCCTTAGATTTCTACACAACAGCATTCATTCCAAGAGAGTGGAGCAACATATATAAGATGCTCAAGTAGAGAACGTGGACACAAAGACTTTGTGACTAGCAAACTGTCTTTCAATTATAAAGACTACAGACAAAGAGTTTAAAATATGCAAAAACTCAAGTAACATTGTTGCCACTAGACCTTCTTGAGAAAACTACTAAAAACTACTTTAGGCAACAAAAAATAATTGGTGAAACTACAGCAAAAGAACTGCTTGTGAAATCTTCCTTTATGTCCTCTGGAATTCATTCAGCAACAACCAAATCCACTGTATCTTCAACCTCTTCTCCGAACATTTCATTCACCTCCCTGCTCTAGAAAATCAGCTCTCCCCTGGGGATACTGCTTCCCCTGCAGCCATCTTACCTGGTGGCTGTTTTTTCTCCTACAGCCCTTATGTATCTGGGCCTAGATTTGAGGCAAGTCACTTCTTTGCTCCTCATTGCCATTTTCAGACTTTTATCACTCCCCACCCTAAATCATGTTATTAGATTAATACACCCAAAATGTTCATTTTTACTGCCATCTATTGACACTTGGGTCAGTCTTTCTCATTTCTCAATGATATTCACTCCAATCTGCTTATCTCTCTCGTTAGTCTGAATTCTTGATTTCAATAACTATTGTAGGTGATCCAACACCATAGTCTCAGTTTTTTTAACTCTCCGTTCCAGTAAACTTGTTCTCTACCATACCTTAGTCACTTATTCCTATGGCCATGCTCTAGATTGTGGCATTATCAATAACTTAATAATCTTAGTATCATTATTCTATTTCCTGACATTTCACTTCCTGCCTTTCCAATTTACTCCTTTTGATACCCCAGCAATCCTTTGAACAATATACAAGGGAGAAAAAAATGACATATATACAAAGTTAGTCATTGCAGCATTATTCTTAACAGAAGAATATTATAAACAGCCAAATGTACATTTTTAAAGACCTAGTTAAAGATTTATTTAAGAAAAGGAACAGATAATTAAACCAGGAAACGGAAGTATATGAAGAGGATGCCCCACAGGAGTTGTCACCTTCAGACAAGAGATGCAGTTAGCCTGGAGTGACACAGCAAGGGAGGAACCTCAAAATAAATACCCAGTCTCTCTCTCATCACTCTCCTCTGTTCTCTGCCATTTACTCAGAAATTGAATGATTATGATTAAATTGCTTTTTTGTAGGCCTCTTTGAGAAGACGTAGGTACCAAACAGCCACTACTGTTAGACAGGGTACAAGTATCATATTAGTGCCATATGAGCATCTGTGTCAACCCTGACTAAGGAGGTAACTTCCAACCTGGGAGTCTCTAGATCCTTGAGGGGGCTCTCACAGGTAGTTATGAGAGCATTGAATTATTTTCAACATTTCAAAATACCTAGAAATTGTATATCTACTCTTGATAAGACTGTACAAGCAAACTGAAATGTCACGTTTTCTAGCTTTGAGTTGATGTAGTATGAATTCATGCTGTTGAGAAGTGTGATAATTGGTTTTGTAAATTTCTTTTTTTTAAGTTTTCAAGCAAAGTTTATTTAGAAAGTAAATTAGAGAGAGAGTGAGATTCACCTCCCCAAGGTGGAGAGGGGGCCAAAGCTAAGAAAACATGGCAGCCATAGCTCAGAGAACCATATGGAGACACCAGAGTTTAACAAAGCAATGACACAACTTTGTTTAATAAAGAAAGGAGCAGCATTTGAAAGAGAAATGTCCCCAAGTGCAGCTTCCAAGAACAGGGAAGTTGTAGGCCTTTCTCAATTTCAGACAGTTACTGAACCTAGGAGGTACAGTTTATAATTTGTGAAATTATTTTTGTACTGAAAATCACAAAATATATTCCATTATTAAGATATCCTAGCTCAAAGATAGATGTTGCTATGTGTTTTTCTGGAATTATTGACTAATTCTCCAAGCTAAATGTGATAAATAATCAATAGTATAGCATGTTTGCATTAAAAATCTTAAATATTAAAATGTAAAATAAAAACATATTGTTCTGGTTCTAAATTCAGTACTCAGATTCATTGTTTTTCTTTAAAGATTTTAAGTATTCTTTGGTTCACTCAACATTGCTAGTCAAGCACTTTTAAGGGTTAGGTTGCATATAATTTTGTCCTGTCTAGTCTGAACAATTTTTAAAGTTTCATGTAGAATTGCTTTATATCTCATAGCAAGTCTACCTTATTAAGCTTCTCTGAGGGAAAAAAAATCAAAAGACCACTAGAATAAAGACGATTTTATATTCTATATTGTATATCTACTCTTGATGAGACTGCACAAGCAAACTGAAATGTCACATTTTCTAGCTTTGAGTTGATGTAGTATGAACTCATGCTGCTCAGAAGTGTCTCGGTGCTAGTTAACTTTTAAAATAAAATAAGGGGGCTTATTAAAGTCAGGAAAATTTGCAGATTTCAGAAGTACTAGAGTTAACCATTTTAGGGTAACCAGAAGGAGGTGCAAGGGTAATCAGAGGCTTAGCACTGTGTTGGAGACAGAGGAGGAAGAGCTGCCTAGAGACCAGAAAAGCAGCTGGAGTTCCTGTTGCTCCCCATAAGGAATCATTACACACAAAACTGTCAAGATGTCAAAGCATCAGCAGTATACAAACACAAGATAGAAGTGCTTTCCTCCAAACCAAGCCTCAAAACTGAGGGGTTTTTTTGTTGTTTGTTTGCTTGTTCGTTTTCATGTAAAATTTCCCAGTGGTGGTGTTTTTCTCATCAGTGAACACTTCAAACCTCTTGTGGGGAAATGCAGTGTCATTCGTCTCCCCTTAACCCCTTGCCTGATTAATTTTGTCTGCCTCGATGATAGGGCTCACAAAACCAGGCTGGGCAAAGTCAAAATTCATAGAATTTAGTATCTCTCTTCAAGACACTTATTCACCAACAAAATAATTCAAAGGCTTCAGGCATATGCAAAAATAAAAAAAATATCCTCTCATGGTTGGGAGCCTCCTGGGAGAGTGGCATACCTTATCAATGTCACAGATTGATGTGAAAAGCCAGCAGATCCCGGTTGGGGCATAAACTCAAAACTGTCAGACCCCGGGCAACATGCAATGGGGCATATTAATGCAGTCACAAGGATCAGATCAGTAAAACTCCAGAAAAATTGGATAACTAATTTTAAATAAGATCTTTCTTTTCCAATTATTCTCAGAATTTCAAATTTGTTCTCCCAAAAGATTCATTCTATAATGTGAAATTCAGGGGACAGCAAGGAAATGGCAAAATCAATTACAGCATATCCATTCTCTTGAATCACATACATTTGTTTAAAAGAATGAGTTTGACAAAGGGTATCTGATCCTAAACCAGGGGAAGTGAGGACCAATTGCAAGTCCAAACTTCACCTGCACATACATCATACGTTAGTTGTGTACCTGATCCTGACTTGTACCCCACATCTTTATTAGGGGGTAAACTCATCCTTTTAAAAGGATGAGTTTAATCTCAAAATACTGACATAAAAATGGTTTTTTTAAACAAAAAGTCTAATAGAACAATGTGTATAATATTCCATTTTTGCAAAATTTTCATTTTGCAAAACAAGTGCATTGGGTGCAATCCTTGTTCACCTCAGACTTCTTCTACTGTCTCCTTTATCCTGAGCTGGCTGGAGTCAAGCTGAAACCCAGGGCCTGACACACTAAGATGTCCCTCTGTTTGTAGGTGTAAATGGAACAGGGGACTTGGCTTCCTGAGTGGCTGCCAAGGGCTGGAAATATAGGAAGTGACCTTCCTATAGGGCGAAATTTGGCCAATGAGAAATGAGAGGCAGGAAAGATCCAAGGAATGTTTGCCTCCCCTGCCTCCCTGCAGTGAATACTCTGAAGTGTGGTTTCTTCTTGTGGCTTTTCCAGAAGAGTCCTGCATGCCGAGTGGACACACCAGCCAAGCATCTGCTATGTCTTTGCCAGGCCAGTTGTGAAATGGTAGCAAGTGTGGTCGCACATCACATTATGCTGCTTTGCATCCTTCTTACCCCACTTTCATTTTTTCCTCACCCTCACTGTCCTCACTTGCATTTCCCAAATATAGTTGTTGCACATTAATCCTTGCCTCTGGTTCTCTTGTCTCGAGAACCCCAGCTAAGACATAAGCAAACTAGATATGGAAGCTATGTAAAAAGCGTTGGTGAATGTGTGCACACATGCATACCACCTGAGCCTTTGTGAATGCATGTGTGCACATATTCACCAAAGCTTTCTATACCTAGAAATGTGAGGAGAATCCCATCAGACCTTAGCAGTGCCTGCCTTTGCCGCTCACAGGTTTTAAATGAACAGCTTCACTTTTGTGTATTTAACTAAGCAATAGCTTAATATCATAAAACTTGCCATATTAGTAAGACTAGTGTGCTTCCCTACTCTGCTCCTTTACAGGCTTTAGTATATTATTAAATCATTTTATTTTGAGACATATTTTCTATGTATTACTTTTTGAAGTTTAATTAAATTATGGTAGCAATGTGGAGTATGACGTTCGCTCAACCATGCTTCCGCCATTTTCTTTTTCTTTTTTTTTTTTTTTAAAGATGTGGGGTACATGCCGGGTACGTGACTAATGTCTATAATCCCAGCACTTTGGGAGGCTGAGGTGAGAGGATTGCCTGAGTCCACAGGTTTGAGATCAGACTGGGCAACTTGGCAAGACCTCATCTCTACAATAAATCAAAAAATTAGCCAGGCTTGGTGGCATGTGCCTGTAGTTCCAGTTACTTGAAAGGCTGACGCGGAAGGATCGCCTGAGCCCAGGTAGAGGCTGCAGTGGCTGTGTGCATGCCACTGCACTCTAGCCTGGGCGACAGAGTGAGAGTCCAACTCAAAAAAAAATGTGGGTACAATTCAGGGTTAGGTATACAAATGTTCATTATACAGGTACGCTTGTTGAGGAGGTGCCCCCCCCATCTCCCCTGGCAGTTTGCTTCTGACATTTTCTTGAACTATCTTTCCTGTCACATGGTGATGCTAGCATTTGTTTGATTAACACCATCTTTTGAGCGAATGTCATTGCTTAAAATGTGTATACAGTTTTTGGCACCCCCTTATATACATACACACAAACATATGTATATCTACATATACATATATACACAAGCTTTATATACATATAATAATTTATAAGATATATATATACATACATGCAAACATACATGTATTCTGGTGTCAAGTATCTCACCAGAGGCTAAGAGGTAATGTTGGTCTAAATTTATTTTCATAGTCTCAGCTCCTACCCCAGCACCTGCACTCAGTAGGAGCTCAACAAACATTTATTGAACTGATTAGGTTCATTTGTCTCAGTCTGCAATTGACATAATACACATCTGGCAGGAGGTTAAGTAATAGCAGGGAAGGGAGAGTACACAAAATCAAATCTGAATCACTGTTTATTCAAAAATCTTAATGCTATCGGTAAAGTTACAAACAAAATTTATCACCAAGCTGCATTATTTAAATCATCATCTTATTGCAGTGGCCAAAGGATAACAATAAGCTGCAGTGAGAATTGAAAGCTCAGATTCCAATTACTACATTATTTCTAGATATAACCAATTAAACAAAACTTTAAAAGAATTCTGTTCTTGGCCAAGTAATCCTAGTTCTTGGAGAGTATCAGCAAGAGACTAGACTTGTCAACAGAATTGACAAGTTTCCGACAAAGAATTAAGGTTGATGGTGGAAGAAGCAGTCACCACAGGCAGAAGCTACCCTTCTGTAACCCACATCAAGGCCCTGTATCCTAAATTTGGTCTGAGTCTGTCCTTAAGTAGCTTCAGAACTGCAATAACAAAATGGCCAACTTTGATTACAGACATGAATGAAAGTTGACACAAGCAAACAATATACATTTATGTAATATTTATTACCCAGGTATTATGTGCCAGGAAATGTTCTAAGTGCTGGGAATTCAGCAGTGAAGAAAAGAGACAAAAGTCCTCATCCACATGGAGTCTATTTTCTAGGACTTATGGGGGGGGGGGGGCGCGGAGAGGGACTGGTGGGTATGGGAGAAACTATAGCCAATAATAGAAAAAAATCATTTTAGCCTTTAGTTTTCTAGCAAGGCCAGCTCTGAAAAAACTTGACAAAGCAATAGAGTTCTGGCATTCCTTCCCCATGGCCCTCTTCTAGTCCCGTATGGGTCCTTTTGCATCATGTTTAGCAGCTTCCCCGCTCCCACCCCTCCCCAGACGACTCACTCTGGGCTGTATGTCTGGTCAGCTCAATCTCAAACTCTTAGGATGGGGCCGCTAATCTGGTTTTTCTCAAAAGCCCTCCAGATGGTTCTGATGATCAGCTAGCCTGCTTCAGTCCTCTCTCTCTTCCTTGTAACCACCCATCAGAATGTACCCAATTTGTGTCTTTTTCCCCATGACTTCCTCACTGCGTTCCATGGTGGTGCTATTAGCTCAGCTAATGTGCTATTTTAGTAACTTCATAATACTAGCAGTCTCTGATATTTGCAGAGTGCTTTTGTATTTACAGAGCATTTTCACATAAAGTAACCATTTTATTCATACTCCAACCCCATGAGACAGGCAGAACAAGTTCTTCTTTTCCTCTTTTTACTACTGAAGAGACTGCGCTCTGCGAAGTTTCAGCCTTTGCCCGCAGGTGTCCAGCTCGGAAGAGCAGAGTCAACCTAAGGATCCTGCTAGCTCCTTAGTAGGCGTGTTTCCCTGTACTTTTGTGCTGTTCTTTCCAAATAGAATTGTAACTATTTTGATCCCATTTCATTATAATAACTCTAAGAGTGGAAATGCGGAGCTCCAGAGCAAGCTGGTGGAAAGAAAACCCGGGGTAGGTGTGTCTTTGGTATCTTAAGTCAACTAGATAGATTTTCTTTTCCACCTTCAGGTAGAACCAATGCTGTCAGAATCACTATCAAGTAACAGATAGATGACTGATTAGACGAAGTGAGACCGCCGTGGGTCAGTGTTGACCGTAAGTGGGGGGCATTCTGTCCCTCGGCTGCAGTTGCAGCTCACTCTCCCTGCACGCTGGCTGTCAAGAGCCAGCTGTCCCCCACCTCCAGCAACCATCAGCATCCAGATCCTGCAATTTATTCCTCCCCTCCCCCCATATCTGATACTGCCAGGGGCACCCTACAACCTATTGTCCAAACCAGAACAATTCTGAAAGAAAAAGGAGGTGCTATTAAATAGCTATACTAGAACAACTGTTATAAGCCAGGACCCTACTTATCACCACTAAAAAAGGGGTGAAACATTAAAAAAAAAAAAAACAATGGGGTGATAGTCTGTTTTTCTTTCTTGGCATGCTCCTGATAAAAGTGCCAGCACTTACAAATGTATCTTACATCACACAAAAGAAGTCCTGAAAAGTTGCAAGTTATATAAATGGAATTTCAAATGTACAGGAAGGTTAGCTAGTTAAGGAAATGTAAAAAAAAAAAAAAAAAAGTCTTCACAAAACACCTTTCTAGCTCTTATGTAAGGTTGCCAAATTAAAATTTTATTTCTCTCTCTCTCCCTTTCTCTCTCTCTCTCTCTCTCTCTCTCTCTCTCTCTTTGAATTGGGATCTCACTCTGTTGTCCAGGCTGGAATACAGTGGCATGATCACAGCTCATCAAAGCCTCAAACTTCTGGGCTTAGGCAATCCTTCTGCCACAACCTCCTGAGTAACTGGTACTACAGGCACACACCACCACATCTGGTTAATTTTTTTATTTTTTATTTTTTATTTTTTTGTAGAGATGAGGTCTCATTATGTTGCCCAGGCTGATTTGGAACTTCTGGGCCCAAGCAATTCTCCTGCCTCGTCCTACACCACTCCAGTCTAAAATTTAAATTTTCTATAGCAGTTTCTTCATACATAACAATATATATTGGCCACTGCTACGCATCATAGACTTTTTAAATCCCGTGGAACAGTATGCTATAGCACATACCCAGACGGGACTCTGCCTTGCTATGCCATCATACTAGAATAGACACTACTGCCCACTCTACCAACAACATTTTTATTCATATCAACTTTGTTTTGTTTTTTAATGTAAAATAACACATGCTCATTGTGGGGAAAAAAACCTGAAAAATATAGAAAAGTAGAGAGCAGGAAAAAAAATCACTAATAATCACCTCACCATTATGAACATTCTGATATATGTTTTCAAACGTTTGTATCAAACAACTATTTTTTACTTAGCTGTGATTACACTATATTTAAATGTATTCTGCTTTTCACTTAAAGTATATTACATATATTTTGCCTTGCCATTATAACTATGCAATAAATCTATAGAGTGGGCAACATCTTGTTTACTTAGCCACTCCCAGTTCACAGAGCATTCAGTTGTGTCCATTTTCCTTTTGTGATAAATAATGATTTGTGATGAACAATGGACACTTTTTGTTATAAACAATTGACACTTTATTCTCAAAGTGTATTCTATAACTCATGCTATTTCTTGAAACTAGATTCCAGAAACTGAAATTATCTAAGAATACATTAACATATTTCAGATTCTTTTTACATATTAAAAAATGCCTTCCAACAGGTTTTTATCCATATTACATACCCATCAACAATAAATATGACTCTCATCAGCACTGTATTTTTTATATAAGAAACATAATATGGTTTTTTTATTTTGCATTTCTTTGATTTCTTAAGAGGCTTAGTATTTTCCCATAAACTAGCAGGCTAATTGTATTTTCTATTCCACAAATTGTTTGTTCATGTCATTTGTACACCAGAATTGTTACTAAAAGCATAAATTATAAATGTCTATGACATATCTTAAAGAACTCTTTATGTTCAGACTTGAGAAAAAATTTTAAGTCTATTAAGAATTATTACATGGATTAAGAAATGAGAATGATATACAATTTTCCAGAAAGATATATCAGAACATAAGTACAGTATATAAGCAACAAAGTAGTGATATTCAGTGGGATTCTGATGATAATTTCCATTCTCATCAAGAACTGGTAGAACCCTGAGCCTTGGAGACAGCTAAGGCAGTGTTCTCATTCCCAGTCAGTGTGTGTCATAGTCTGTGTACATAGTTTAACTTTCCGGATTGCCTTCCTCTGTGTTTGTGATTTCAAACAGACATTGTAGATGCTGCAATAGACATCATTGCCATCTTTACAGGTAAGCAAATAGGGCTTCAGAAGGACATGTGACTTGCTCAAGGCCACACAGCTAGTCAGAATCAAGCCCTTTCTGATTCAAAAATTTCATGTTCATTCTACTAACATGCTTTCACCTGAAGTCAAATGCTTAAATGCATTCAAGAAAAAGGAAGAAGAAAGTAAGCCGAGAAATTTGTTAAAATAGCAGCCATTAAGTATTAGAGATGCCTTAGGCAGACTGCACTGTGCATTAGTAACATAAAAGCACTCATTTCATATATTCTTGATTTTACTTTTCCATTTTTATAAAAAGTCCTACTTGCCCACAGCCTGGTTCTTTTAGGTAGTATCTTACCTGAGAAGCAGTAGAACCCAGGGGATAGATGCAGGCTCTGAAACCCATCTGTCTGAAGCTTAATCCGAGCTTTGCCAATTGCTACATATGTGATTTAGGAACATTACTTAAATGCTCTGTGCCCTCAGTTTCCCAATCTGTGCACAGAAGAGGATACTTACCACGTAGGGTTGTAGGGAAGAGTAAATGAGTTAATACATGTAAAATACATGAGGTGGTGCACAGCATGTGGAAAATACTCAAGTCATGTTAGTTGTTGCTGACTCTCTCTCTCTCTCTCTCTCTCTCTCTATATATATATATATATATGTATATATTTAAGTCATTTAACCACATGACATCCCTGTGACCCTCTGACAACTCTACTGTGATGCTTCTTTAACTTATGCGAAAATGAAAGCTATATAATTACACAAACATAACATAAGACACTATTCAAACCTTTTTTAAAAAAGGATCTCTGACTATAAATTTGAATTCGATTTGAAAAACACAATACATAAATTTAATTTAAAAAGTTAGGGGAGATAAGTTACCTTTTGCATGAAAAACAAAATTAATATCAGCCACTAACATAAAGCTTTTCATCAACATCAAACATGCAAAAAACATTGCAGAGATTTTGTAATGGTTTATTTGTATCATGAAGAAGCCTTAGAAAAAATCTCTAACTTGTAGTAGTAGCAGGGATGCTGACAGATGTTACAGCATTCTCCTTTGTACTGCTTAAATACCACTTAGCCTATTCTTGATAGGCTTGACTGCTTGGTTTCAGATGCCTATGACTCATATTAGTAAATAATTAATACATGTATTAAAAAAACATTTTGTACATCAACATATACTTTCATTTTGAATGAAAAGTGCACATACCTCAAATATTTTTCTTTTTTAAAAAATCAATCTTTATTGAGGATAACCATGCATCAAAATCCTAGGAAAAGTCAATATTTTTACGAATACTGTCCTCAAGAAATAAGACATTGGGAGAAACATTTACACCTTCTTCCTCTCACTCCCAGATATAGGGAAAGGCCTTCACTGTGGGATGGTCTCCCGCTGTGTCCTGAGAACCCCAAGCCTACCTCAGGGAGGCACTTAAAGCAGGGACTGAAGATTGTTGCAAATGTGGAGACCTAGAGTTTACCAATGAATGGCAATTTGAAAGTAAGAAGCTAGAGACAGAGGAGATGGTCAGTGAGGGAAGAGGAAAACTACAGACATGCGGGGAAATGAGAGAAACGGATGTAGGCAGAGGACCAAAATGGTATGAAAGTCACTGCAGATTGGTTCGATTCACCTATTTCAAAAGAAAATTGTTTCTAGTAAAGAAAAGACAAATATTTAAGTTGATGGATATCCCAAGTATACTGATTGAATTTTTACGAGTTATATTAATGTATTAAATAATCACACATACCCTGAAAATACATATATTTATTATGCATCAATTTTTAAAATTGTTTTTAAAAAAACCCAGAAATGCTAGAATTGAAATACTCAATAAAGAGATTTTTAAAAAGAAATCAAGCTACCAGGGAGATACCCAGGCTGTTATGGAAACAATATTGAGTAAGTCTGAGCCAAAAGGTATGAAGTACAGTGTGACACACACACACACACACACACATACACACACATAAGCTTCTTAGATAACCTATTGATTTGTGGTTATAATAATTGCACTCCACAGGATAGCAAGCAATCTACTTATCTACATGTGTAAACTTGACCTATGTTTTCTCCTGCTTTTCATCTCCTAGAGTGATTCCACTGCTAGGGCAGCTATATTTGCAAATCTGCAGAAGTGAATGCTAGCATTAAACAGCCTTACTTAATTGCCAGATGTGTCTTCAGCATTTCTTGTATCCTTTTGCGTCCTAGATTCACTTCAACAATCCTAGAAATTATTGAATTTTAAGTTAGTATTGTGTCTCCCTGAGACGTGAAATAAATACTGTGTAGAGAGGAGAAAAGATTCATACAGGTGGAGATGGAGAATAGACCATGTTCGGGGAGCAGATTTGCCAATACACCTCAGAGGGAATGACCCTTCAGTGACACTGACTTTCTGTGGTCGTCTAACTAAGCATGCTGTGTAGTTTCACATCTTTGTATGATACTGCTCATAATAGCAGACTGTAATCTCTCCTTGCCTGACAATGATTTGTTTGTATGTCTGTATCCCCAACTAGACCATGAATTCCCTGAAGGTAGGAATGGAGTCTCATTCATTTGTATATCCCCAGCTCTTACACCAGGTCTGGCACATAGTTGTTGCTCAACATTTTTTTTGTTGAATGAAGGAACCCAATAAATACATCTTTTTCCTTATGAAATTTTTTGCCTAATGAAACTTTTTGGCCTATGGAACTTTTTTTTTTTTTTTTGAGTTGGAGTCTCACTCCGTTGCCCAGACTGGAGCGCAGTGGCCACTCCCGGCCACCGCAGCCTCAACCTGCTGGGCTCCAGCGATCCTTCCGCCTCAGCCTTCCAAGTAGCTGGAACTACAGGCATGCGCTACCACACCCGGCTAATTTTTTGATTTATAGTAGAGATGAGGGCTCGCCAAGTTGCCCAGGCGAGTCTCGAACCCGCGGGCTCAGGCAATCCACTCACCTCGGCCTCTCAAAGCGAGGGATTACAGGCTGAGCCACCGAGCCCGGCCGGAACTTTTTAAAAAGCCTACAAAGTAAGGTAGAATGCATTGTTTTGTGCTCAAAATCCTTTCAGCCCCTGTGGTAGTCAGTGGAAATTTATGTAATCTATTTATTGTGTTAGCAAACCTTTGGTGCTGGACACAGGCTGGTGGGTGGACCCACCAATTGAAAGAGGCAAAGAGGCCAAGTGCAGTGGCTCTCACGCCTGTAATCTCAGTAGCTTGGGAGACTGAGGCGGGAGGATTGCTTGAGCCCAGTAGTTTGAGACCAGCCTAGGCAACATAGTGAGATCTAATCTCTACAAAAAAATCAAAAAATTAGCTGGGCATGGTGGCGGATACCTGTAGTCCCAGCTACTTGGGAGGCTGAGGCAAAAGTATCATCTGAACCCAGGAGGTGGAGGCTGCAGTGAGCTGTGATCGTGCCACTGTACTCCAGCCTCAGCGTCAGAGACCCCAACTCAAAAAATAATAATAAAAGAGGCAGAGGGATAGATGAGTGCTTCAGTCAAGTGATTCTTTAACATAAATTAAGTTAAGCATTGTTAAAAATTTGACGTCTTGATTTAATCCTAAAGTAGCAGGATTAATTTAGAGTCCATGGATCCTTGAAAGTTCAAGGATGAATTTCAGTAGTTTCTATAAACTATTTTTAAAAACAGATAAAATGAGGTATACGAAGACGTGTTTTGGAAGGTAGGCAATCCATAGCTCTCTTAGATTCTTGAAGGGGTCTATGATCCAAAAATAATATAATCCATAACTTCAAAGAGATATTTGTAGAATATGAAAATAAATATGCATGAGGATGTTCTTCACAACATTAAAAGAGTGCAAAATTGGAAACTATTTAAAAGGATTGCAGTAAGGGAGTGTCAGAGTGTCACACACATATATAAAACATATGTGATAACCAGCACATGGTCACAACATATTGTTGAGTGAAAGGGCAGGTTACTGCACAACATGTGTAATATGGTCTTATTTATGGAAACAATATGCATGTGTATCTAGGCACAGAATGTGTATAGGCATAGAAAAATAGTCACCAAATGTTAACAGTTATTGTTGCTTCATAGAATTTGGGATGTTTTTGTCCTTCCTTTTTATACTTTCTAATTCGAATTTTTACAGTGAGTTGTCATTTTAACAACACAATAATAGTATTTTCAAGAATTGGAGGTTTTATGATAGAGAAATGTAAGGAAGGCAGAACCATAACTGACAAGTAATAGAAACTTTAAAAATACTAACCTTAAGGTTGGCACCAAGTAGACCACTGCTGCTCTCTAGGCAGACAGCAGAGTGGGATGAGTCATAAATAAGGCTGACCCAGTGTGGCAATACGTATCTATGTCCTAGTTTAAACATGTTCAAAGGAAAGTGACAACTGGTCTTGGAAGCTTGGTTCCCTCTAGCTCATTGTGAACTGGTTTTTCTGTGAAGACAGAACTCTGTACAAGAATAAAGCCGTGTGTGTAAGAGGTAGAGATAATTGCATATGATCACTCCTGGTTGCAGTCAGCCTGGTATGTGGCATAACCAGTTCCTGGAAGAGCTCAAACTGTTCATCATCTGAGTCCAATTAGAATCTTCTTTTCCCCTAAATGGACAAAGACCCGCTTTCAACCTTATGTTTAAAATGTGAAACATTCATTTGTGAGATTCAAACCCTTCCTCAAAAGGATGATATGTACATTGGCTGTGAGTGCTGCCCCTTTCAGTATTTCTTAATTGAAGGTCTGTGGTGTACTCACAGGAACCTGCCTCAAAAGCTACGCATTTTCAAAACGTTCCTTTGTTTGGTGCCCCACAAACTTTCACAACCTGGGGCAATGCACCATAGTAATATGCATGACGGATAAGAGGGATAAGAGGCATGCTTTTCTTGTGTCAAGTGGGAGAAGGACAATTATGAAAGGGAAAAGCAGATTAATTTTAGGACAGAGTATATATGAGAAATTTGTGGGTCTGGAAAACGATTTCCTTAAAATTATTCATACCCATGTATCTCCTAGAAACCCTTATGTATACCCAGGAGTAAGTTTGAAAATCACTGCTTCAGTTCACCTCCATTTATTTATAGATATGGAAACTAAAGCCCAGCACAGTGGCCCAGTCAAGTTGGAAGACTAGAACCCATGTCTTTCAACTTGCAGAACAATGAGTTTTCAACTCTACCAGACTATTTTTTCTGGTGACCTTGGACAAATCTTTTTACTCCCTTGAGGCTTATTTTTCTCATCTGCAAATGAGAGTGGTGGTCCAGATGATCTCCATGCTGGATACTTTGCCTTTATTCCTCCAGATCTACTCTCCCATCTTCTCCATTCTGCTCTGGGCACTAGAGGTGGATATGTTTAAACTGCATCAACGGTCTCCCTTGTCCTCTGGCTTCTGATTAAGTATAGTCAGTGGGAGTACTGGCAAAAGCTTAGAAGACAGAAAGGGAGTAAAATTGGACCATTTATTCCCCTAGCTCTCCTGCTTGGTTACTGTGGGTTGATTGTGTCCTGCCCCTATAGGCCACAGACCCTGCCAGTATTGTTTATATTCAGCTACACTTTCTGAGTTCCAGTAACTTCTATCTCCCCTCTCCCATTCAGACATGGGGGTGGTAACATTTTCCCAGATGATTTCATCCCTCTAGATCCATACAGGATCCCCCCACCCACTTCCTGCTCCACCATTTCCTGGCTTAGATTGAATCTTGTCTCTAGGAAGGGAGAACGACCAGAGGCAACTCAACATTCTCAATTTCCTTCCCTGATCCCTTAAAATGTTTTTGAAAGGAAAAGTTAGTGATATCACTCTAAATATATTTTCAAAATCTGGTCCTAGTTAAATATCAAAGCAAGTAAAATAAACAAAAAATTAAGTGAAAAAGACCTTTATGTTTTTAATTTTTTATTTTAAAAAATGTTAGACATAGAGAAAATTTGGAAAAATAGTATAGAGATCCCAAGTACTCTTGGTCCAGCTTCCTCTAATACTAACATCTTACCTAACCACAGTGCAATGATCCAGACCAAGAAGTTAGTGTTGATCCAATACTATTAATCTGCAGACCTTATCCAAATTTTACCAATTGTCCCAATAATGTCCTTACTGGTCTAAAATCCAGCTGTCATGTCTCCCCAGTCTTCTCCAGTCTGTGACAGTTCCTCAATCTGTCTTTCATTACCTTAACACTTTTGAAGAGTAACTAACTAGAGTATAATATTTGTGTACAAGCTGGGCTCGGTGGCTCAGCCTGTAATCCCGTGCCTTGGGAGGCTGAGGTGAGTGGATTGCCTGAGCCCGCGGGTTCGAGACCCGCCTGGGCAACTTGGTGAGCCCTCATCTCTACAATAAATCAAAAAATTAGCCGAGCATGGTAGCGCGCGCCTGTAGTTCCAGCTACTTGGAAGGCTGAGGCGGAAGGATCGCCGAAGCCCAGCAGGTCGAGGCTGCGGTGACCAGGAGCGTGCCACTGCACTCCAGTCTGGGTGACAGAGTGAGAGTCCAACTCAAAAAAAAAATTTTGTGTACAGTTCTTTATGTCCTTAGCCTTACATTATACAGTAAAAATTCTGTTTCTCAAAATAGTTGGTTCTTCCCCAACTCCTTAAGTGTGGTTATGATATTCAATTGTAATGCAGTTAGATCCATTTGTTACCCTTT
>CAUYQG010239825.1:0-11347 GCA_963574415.1 Tarsius wallacei | reverse complement strand
ACCATCAGCTCCCCTAGCACACGTGGCCCCACAAGCACCAGCGCGCCAGCTCTGATTTCCTGGGACTGGCTGGGTGAGGCTGGACCAGGACTAGCGGGAACCCTTACCGGTCCATACTGGTTTATATCCTTGTTCTGCGTCTCTTGCAAGGCTGCCACAGTGGCCGTGGCCGTGGCTGTAGCTGTGGCTGCTGCTGCTGCCACTGCCGCTGCTGCGGCGGCAGCCGCTGGCTGAGTGAAGTCAGCAGGCGGCCTGGTGTGTGGAGGGATGCCCATGCCTGCGGGGGCATTAGGACCTCCAGGGTAACTGTAGGGAGAGAAGAACAGGAGAGTTAGATGCTGTCTGCATGTGAGGATGAACCCCTGGCAAGCTTTGGGCTGGGAGGGAAAGGACAGGGCTGTACCCAGAGCCCAGAAGGCGCAGGGCCTTTTGGGGATGGCAGTCACTCGTGCCACTTCGGCTACCAAGCCGCTTGCTCCTGGAGCCCTTAAGGGGGTGCTGGGCAGTGCCACATGGTCAGTGCATGCTCCTGGGGCCCCAGTGAGCCCATCTTCTAGAGACACAGAGCCCCAGAGAATGTTTGCTTGCCCAGGGCCCACCAGCAGAGAGGATGGACTTGTGGAGGCACACCTGTGTCTGACACGTGTGCTCACCCACCAGGCTGTGCTGTTCTGCCAATCCTGGGTCAGAAACCCGACAGCTGCAGTCAGCCCTGGAGCTGGCGATGAGTGAGGCTAAGGTAGGGGTCTCGGACAGGGCAGGGCGGCAAGAGGAGAACGAATACTTCTGCTTGTATGTCCCCTCCCCAGGCTCCCTCTGGGATTCCCTGACCCTCCCTCCCAAGCCGAAGGACTCCCAGTCTCTGCAAATTCTGCCTCTGTGGATCAGCAGGGCAGGGCAGATTTCCCCAGACTGCTGAACTATCTTGGGATAACCAGGGCCCATCTACGGCTGCTCTTCGGCTCTCCCAATCCAGCTCTCTTCAGTGCCTTCTGATTTACTAAAGATACAGGCAGAGGAGGGTCATTTTGGGGAACGCAACGTTGCCCTTCTATTCCCACAGACCCGGAGGCTGTCCGAACACAGCCCAGAGGCCACAGCGTCTGATCTGCAGGCCGGTCCCCAGAGCTGGGGATGACCGAGCCCCTTCAGATAAGGCGCCTCAGGCCAGGAAGCATGGGGTTGGATTTAAGTGGGACCCTTCTTCCCTCCCCCCAACGGAGGGAGAATGAAGGACCCCAGGGAGGGGGAGGAAGTGGGGGTGGCCTTAACGATTCCCAGAGCGCACAAGTGAAGAGGAGGGACGGGCCTGGGAAGCAGGCAGCCCAGGGGGTGGCAGCACCAGCACCAAGTCAGCCTGCCTCACCTGGCCCCGAAGCCCCCGCTGCCGGGGTAGTTGGGCCGGCCATACATGCTCTGCTGGATGTAGGGCTGCGCCGGGCCCGCCTTGGCTGAGAACTGCTGCTGCTGCCCAGCGAACTGTGGGGAGTTGAGGCCGGGGTTGCTGGTGGTCATGCCCGACGCCATGGGGTTGCCACCTGGATTCATGGGGTTGTTGGCATTGGCCATAGGGTTCCCGAGGACCTGTGGGCAGAGAGAACAGCTGTCACCCCAGCCAGTATCCTCGGTGGCGTAGAGGAAGAGGGAGAAATGGGGAGGGGGAAGGAGAAAGAACAAGGGACAGACCCCATGGGGGGCGGAAGTAGGGGTGGCATTAACGATTCCCAGAGTGTACAAGTGACGAGGAGCGGCGGGCCTGGGAAACAGGCGGCCTAGGGGTGGCAGCACCAGTCTTGTGACGGAAGCGGTGAGGGCATGGCCAAGGTTCACAAAGCCGGCTCCAGCGGCCTTGGGCATAGACAATCAGGAGAAGGCAAAGGCAGAGGCTGTTCCTGCACCAGGTGGCAGGTGGGGAAAGCACGGGACTACTCAGCTTCCCACTGCCCCCAAGAGGGGCCTGACTGGCCAGGCCACACAGAGGTCCAGAGGCCCTGAGCAGCTGCTCTGCCAGAGTGAAGAAGCCCAACTTGTCAGCTCTGGAGGGCAGCAGATGCTGGTCTGAGACCACAGGGAAGCCCAGGGGTTCCTTCCAGTGCTGTAACCAGCCCTGAGCTTTCCATCTGGCCACGGCCAAGACTGGCAAGGGTCAGGCAGGTGGGAGACCCTCCGTTAGGGCAGAGGAGGGAAGAGGAACGATAAAGGCAGACTCAACAAGGTGGCTGGTCAAGGGTTTGTCACAAGCCTAAGGCACAACATTTTGCTGAAATCTAACCCAGGCCATCCAGGGTCAAACCTTGGAGTCCTGAGGCCACTAACACACAGGAAGTTCTCCTGTGTATCCAACCAAACGAAGGCTAGGGACAAACCCCTGGCTGTCTGCCAGATGACTGCCATTTCCCCAGACAGGCCCTAGGATGGAGAGTCCACAGAGGCCCAGTGCTACCCTCCTGAGGCGGGTATGAACCCTTCCTGGGGTAGAGATGAGTCTTAGAAGCTGGTCTTTCCAGCAGGCAGAGCCTGGGAGGGCAAGGAGGGCTGGTGTGGCACGGCGACCCGAGAGCACCAGGGATCCAGGGACCCTCTCACCTAGAGGGAGCTGTGGCTGGGGGTGGGACAGGCTCTTACCTGGCTCTGGGATGTGTTGGTCACTCCCCAAACTGTGGTGACCACGGAGAGGGAGCCGGGAGGCTGGTTGGTGTTCTGCTGCCAAGGGACAGAGTCATAGGGGAACGACCCATCACTGCAGAGGGAGACAGAGGGGAGATGTCAAGCGTTGGCAGGCAGGGCTCAGACAGGGCTGTGCCCATCACCCATCATGCTACTGCAGTTCCCAGCCGGTCCCAGGTGATCCCATCCCACCACGTCACTTCTGGACCCCCCAGGCCATCTCAGTGTCTGACACAGAAGAGCTGCCACTTCATGGGGACACGCTGTGCTCAAGTGACCACCTCACCCCACCACTGCATGGAGCCACCTCCACGGCCATGTCACCTCAGCTCAAAGTCCACAGGCCATGTGACAGAGGATGCAGTGACTTGAGGCTCAGTCGAGGCTCTTCCCTCACCGTGCTCTGACTCCATGTGGCCTCCAGAAAGAGCTTGGGATCCCTCATGCCCCCTTCCCCTTGGCACTGCCTGGTCCTTCCTCAAGAGAGTTTGAGGGTCTTGGTGCTTGCCTTCTCCTGACCCTTCACATGAGCTGGCCTCCTGCATCATCCCCCCCCGCCCCCACCCGAATCGCTCACGCACATCCCCTCAAGTCAATCTCCCCCAAACACCTAAGACACTTGGCAGGATCCGAGACCATTGGGGTTTTCAGTGTTTACAAGGCCAAGGCCAAGGCCAAGCTCAAGCTTAAGGATGACCTACTCTGCTGCCTGGGCCCAGCCCTCCCTGCATCCTGCTTTGGCTCTACCCTCTCCTGGAGCTGCCCCTGAACACCGACTCCTCCTTACCAGCCCACACCACATCTCCCCAGGCCACTCACTAGGCCCAGCAGTTCCTGCCTTGTTTGGGACAGGGGAAGCCTCCACACACCAGAAGAAAGGACTCAGACTGCAGCCCCGTGCCCTGCCCTTAGACCTGTAGTAGTGTCCAGTGAAGCCTTCCTGCAAATTGCCGTGGCACAGGAGAGGAGCCAGCAAGAGGGGCAGGCATGAGCTTGATAAGGGGCAGGCGGGTTCACAGCATGAAGACGTCTCTCCCCCTAGGGCCTGCCCTGGCTCTCCAGCACACCCACTTCACTCAGAGTCACAAAATTCCAGACAGAGGCCCCAGGAAGAGCCAAGAGCAATGCACACACATCTATCTACTCAGGGCATCCCCTGATGGGCGAGGCCTGCAGTAGCGGCAGGTACCTGGGAGTACGTGTGTTGGGGAAGGGCCAGGTGGTAAGAAAGCACTTCACACCTGCCTGGCTTGTGCCTTAGTCATAGGAGACAGCAGAAGCCAAAGGCTCTCATTCAACTGGTGGACTCCTCCCTGGTTGAGGGGCCAGTCCAGCCCTAGGGGCTGGGGCGAGTGAGAGTGGCAGTGCTGGGGAGACACCAGCAGTCACTAAGAATGCCAGGGGGATGCAAGGGGGCCAGCCCAGAGGGAGGATTTCCAGGAGGAGGGTGGAGTCCTGTGCCCATAGCAATGTCAGTCAAGGAGGGCAGAACCGTGCCACTGTCGTTCATACTTGTCCCTCTTCTGCCTGGACACCCGCTCCCTGGGTCTCTGCCGTCGCCCCTCAGCCCTTGCTTCCTTCCTGTCTCTGCTCAGATCAAGGGAGAGACCTGCCCTGCCCTCCTAGTGGAAAAGAGCCACTCTCACCCACCCTCCCTTCCCCTTCGCCTTTCAAGTCTGTTTCATAGTACTCCACAACTACTGACTTGATTATTATCCACCTGCCTCTAGCACAGAAGCTCCGTGATGGCAGAGGCTTTTGTGCTGAGGGCCCTGGGCAAGTTGCTGCATTCGCTCTCTACAACTTGGGCCTAAGAATGACACTCCCTCTCACTTTCTTGGTGTTTTCCGACTGTGGGTCACAGGACCTGAGTGGGTGACGTCGTCTAACCAGAAAGAGGAAAAAAAGGGAAGGAAATAGAGAGGATCAATGTGAGTAGGCAGTGAGGATGAAGACAATGTATATTCGTATATAAAACCAAGACACAAGTCCTTGAACTTGTGTCTTGGTTTTATATACAAATATACATTCGCACTGGGCCAGGGTTTCATATGCATTATTTGTTGTGGGTCTCGGTCCAGTAAGTTGAACTTGGCAGCCTGAATCCCTTGTGGTTCAAGGAGAATGTAGTCAGAAAGGTGCTCGACCTAAGGAAGTGACACAGACGCATCACTCGTGATTTCTGGGGAAGACACAGACGCCTGCGTCACTCGTGATTTCTGGGGAAGTCGCCGGACCAGAATTTCAGGAGAGGACCTATACTCAGGGAACCTCGTTGGCCAGATCTGATGAGGTCTAGCGGCCTGTGGAAAGGAGTGAGACCCAGATGCACAGACCACAGGTGACAGACAGTGACAGACTCTGCTGGCAGGTTGAAGACCAGGAACCCAGGAAGCACAGGAGAGTAAACAGTGAGCTGGATACCCAGGGAGGTTGGGCGGGAATGAGGCCAGGTGGGAACAACCTGTCTCCCAGGTCGCTAGGGATCTGCAGTGTCACCTGGTCCCAGGGCAGGCACCCTGCAGTCTCACAGGGATAGCCTGCAGGCTACACTTTAAAAAAAAACCAGAGGCCACCCCCCCCCCCCACCTGCCCTCCGG
The DNA here is from genome assembly GCA_963574415.1 of Tarsius wallacei. Lineage (NCBI taxonomy): Eukaryota > Metazoa > Chordata > Mammalia > Primates > Tarsiidae > Tarsius > Tarsius wallacei. Next base: position 6,080 of record CAUYQG010239825.1, on the reverse strand, counting down.
CGAGGCCCCCGGTCTTAGGTGTGCTGGATGAACACAGGATATCCCACGACTTAATGAAACTCAAGCCCAAGCCTCTTCTCTCCCAGAACTTCTGCCCCACAAGTTCCCACCAACCTTCCAGGCTGACATCCGGTTTAGAAGGTCCTTCTAGAACACGCTTGACCAGGCTCAGGAAGTTATCTCCCACTGGGAGTCCCCAGAGTCTGGCAGGGCTGAGTCTGAGCCCAGGGAGCCAGCCCTGCTGCCTCGCCACGTCAGCCAGGGAGGCCATGGCGCACCCAACATGGCACAGGCCCACAAACCAGCTCCCACCTGCCTTGCCGCACGGTGGGTGGAAACTAGTACCTTCCTGTTTCGCCCCCTCCACCCTGAACTAGGTGAGAAGCAAAATTAATCGATGTTCCCAAAATGAACACCCCATCGTCTGGCTGGCCGGTTTACTGCCCAGGAGCCAAGGTATATACCAGTGAGCACACGGGCGTACGGGGACACGTCTGAGGACACGCTTGCCTCCACATGCACCTGCTGCAGAAGTGGCAGTCACTCCAACACGGTTGTGACTCATCTTGCTCTGGGGGAGACGGCGCCTGCTGTCACAGCGAAGCCGCTCGCCCCCGCAGGCCCCCCCACAGCAGCCCTCCCGACGCAACGCCTCTGCCTGGACTCAGATGCCACCACTGGGGATCAAGGACAAGCCAGACTCCTGGCAGACAGGGCCTGGCTCGGGTGGGAGGGGGTCTGGGGAGTGCCCTAGGATGCCTTTTCTTCCCCTGACAAGCTCGGTTTAACCTGCAGATGTGCTCAGCCCAGAGGTGCTTAGCACTGCTTAGTCATTCTGCACCGCTCTGTAAACCCCTAATATAGCACAGCCTGGGCTCATGCCACAAGTTGCCCCCAGCCATAGTCCTGTCCCTCCAAAACTGCCCACACTATCCTGGTTCAATTATAGAGGCATCAAGGCCAGAAGTCACTTGGCGTCTCAGCAGAAGTGGCAGCCTGCCACATGTTTCCTAACACGGGGGCCTCTATGCTCCCATCTCTGCACTTCTTCTTAGTTTGGAAAGTTGTGTCCCTCTCTGAAAATGCCACTCATCCTTTCCAGGCTCCTCCAAAGGCCACCTCCTCCGGGAGGCCCTTGCACATGGGAGCAAGCTTCACTGGCTCCCCATGTTCCTGGGGCACGAGAGAGAGCCCTCTGCTTTTAGCCATCGTCTCAAGTTCTCAGGCTCCTCCCGTGACTGGCACGATGTCTTCAGACACCAAAAGGGCTCAGGAAGCCTTTGAGAAATAAAAACAAGTATCATCGAGAAACCACCTCTCTGCCCAACCTTGGAGGGATGCTGAATGAATGTCCACTCTTCGGCCTCAACTTCTTGGTTGGGCTCGGGTGATCCTTTCGCCTCAGCCTCCTGAGTAGCTGGGACTACAGGCATGTGCCATCATGCTGGCTAATTTTTTGATTTTTTGTAGAGATGAGGTCTTGCTATGTTGCCCAGGCTGGTCTCAAACTCCTGGGTTCAAGCAATCCTCCTGTCTCAGCCTCCCAAAGTGCTGGGATTACAGGCGTGAGCTACCATGGCTGGCTGAATATGTCCATTCTTATGATGGCCACAGTATGCCTGTGACCATATGGGCACTGGGGCCTGGGAAGAGACAGAGGGACAAGGAGGGAAGTGACACAACCACTGCTCACCTTCTATGCCTCAGTGTCCTTATCTGTGAAATGAGGATGGCTTCAGCCCCTCCCTCAGAAGGCTGTGGTGAGGATTACGCATATGTGCTAATACGTGTGAGATCCAAACCACAAGGTTCAGTACCCTGGGACACCTAAAAACTGCTGGCAGCCGCTATTCCCATTGTGATAACTGACTGAGTGGCTTCTGGGAGCAAGGAATTATGGGGAATGACTTTCACCTAGGAACTCCCTCATTGCCCTGCCAAGTGGGCTAAACAGATGCCTCTCTTGGGAACTGGGCTTACAGTGGTCACAGAGCCAGTCCAGGGCGAGGCCACCTGGTCACCTCAGGCATACTGCCACAGGAACCTAGGATCTAGCAAGGCAGTGCTCCCTGTACAAACATGGCAGCAAGGTAGTGGGGGGCACATGCTCCAAGAGTGGTCTAGAATCCTCAAGAGCTCTAAGAAGGGGTGCACCTTCCTGAAGGTTCACCAAGGGACAGAAGAGATGTAAAGTTAGCCCTTAGAGGCTGGCTGCAGAGAAAATCCAAATAGTGTCCAGGAAAAAAACACTTCTTTATATACTGAATCGTCTGCTTTAGCCTGAACTGGGTAAGCTGATGAAGATTCAGGGAAGCCTTTCTAGGCTAATATTCAAAATCAAAGGGAGGATATGGAGGTTACTTATGTGGGTTCCTGAGCTAGACTCTTTGGGGTCAAACTTTGGCTCTGCCACTGACGATTTTAAAAAATATTTTTTTCATTAGGCATTTCTTTTGGTAGAGATGGGGTCTCACTATGCTGCCCAGGCTGGTCTTGAATTCCTAGCCTCAAGCGATCCTCCTGCCTTGGCCTCCCAAAGTCTTGGGATTATAGGCGTTAGCTATCACACCCAGCCTACCATTGATTTCTGTGACCTTGGACATGTTCCGTTAAGTCAGCCACAACTTCCTGAACTGCAAATCAAGACGAACTCTCTCTTAGGAAGAAATGTGAGAATGCAAGTTAAATTTAGCCCAGTGCCCAAGAGAGAGACCCTGCCCAACTGTACTTATATCTTTTCTTTCCAGTTCTCCAGTCCAGCTGCGGTACAGGTACCCATGTTTACTTGATGGCAGAATGAAGGTGCTTAGGAATTTTGCAAAGATGCTACCAACGGGAGGAGCTGTTTTCATTCCTGCCTGTCAAACTAGAAAGAATGTGTTTTCTAAGCCTCTGTGACTTTCTTTAGTTTTCTTCTGCCTTGCCCTCTCCAGTGAGTGAACTCGCATTTATACTTCAAAAGCCTGGCCTTCATACTCCCTCTTACGACCCTTATAAACAGAACCAAGGGCATTCTCCTCTATTCCCTTGGCACTTTCTTCATCTCTTTCACAGACAGCCCTTCACACCGCATTTATAGTTTACATATCCGTGTGCCAGTTCCTTGGGTAGTGACCGAGGCTTTGCTGAATTTGAGAAAATGAGCAAGACCTGGGATGAAGGAGTGCTGTTCCCAGGCTCCCGGGCCCCCTGCAGCCGTGGCTACACACACATTCACGGAAGGAAGTGGGAGGACTGGGTTATTTCTTCCCTTGCACTTGTAACAGCCGCCATATTTGGGAGAAATAACCAATTCTCATTAAGGGTATTGTCAGACCCTAATTAATTTCCCTGATCCGGCGATATTGGTCCTGTCTCTGCACAAGGCTCATGAAATGCCAAGCCAGTGAGGCGCTGAAGCTCCCCCCTCTTTAATTTAGGGGAACCATTAACAGCATTCTCCATCACCACAATTACTGGGGCTGACTTCCCTCCCTGCGGTGAAACTTAGAGAGGAACTTGTGTAGCTAACTGCAGATTAGAGGCTGTGAAAATTTTTCAATAGGAAGGAGGAAAGGAAAAGATTCTTGCATCTTGGTCATCTGGAACTGATGGAGCAGGGATTTATGGGTCTTCCCATTCTCGCCTTTCATTGCTTAAAAAAATTTTTTTTTCTGGGGTCAAGAAGGGCTTCGGTAGAGTTATGCAAAACAGAGCTAGAAAGCTGTCAAAGGTTGTGATGTGGCTGAGGAAAGGAGACAACTGGGGGTCTTTTTTTTTTTTTTTGAGTCAGAGTCTCACTCTCGCCCAGGCTGGAGGGTAGGTGGCACAATCACAGCTCACCGCAGTCTCGAACTCCTGGGCTCAAGTGATCCTCCTGCCTCAGTCTCCTGGGTAGCGGGGGTTATAGGTGTATGCTGCCAAGCCCGGCTAATTTTTTTATTTTTTGTAGAGACAGGGCCTTGCTATGTTGCCCAGGTATGGGGGTTGGTTTTGGCTGACCCCTCTTTGTCAGCTGACCACAAATGAGTACATGAGAGTCTGCTGGCCCCTGGCTGAGGGTTGGGGGACTAACAGCTGGTCTGTGGAGCTCCCAGTATGCCGGGCTCAGTAACAAACATGTAAGCCTGCCACTGGGGCTATTCTCCTTCTACAGATGAGGAAACTGAGGCAACGAGCGGGTAAGTAATTGCCCAAAGATACCCAGCTAGAGGCAGCCAAGCTGAAACTCAAGGTTTAGCAGCCTGGCCCCAGGGCCTATGCCACCAGGGGATGCCAGGGGTCTCTCCTGCCCAGGAGCCTCTCCTCGGAGGCTGCTGTCCCTGCACCTGGAAGAGGAAGGATGGCACCTCTCAGTCTTGGAGACTTCCTTGGTCTTAGCTGGCTTTGGCTGTAATCAAATTAACAACATAAACAAGATTTATTAGGCCCTTAATTACCTTTGCAACACCGATTTGCATTCAGACAATGTGCTAATCACAAATGGCTTTTTAAACCACTTATTAAAAATCTGGGAGAGGTTAGCAGAAATACTTCACTGGCATTAAGTCTAGGTCACCACGGGAACTTGGAAGGTATCCTGCTGCCCAGCCAAGGCCCGGGGCATCACAAGGCCTCTATGGCCTCTCTTGGGGTAGCATCTGCGTGCCTGTGAGTCAGGGGCAGCACCACCACAGCCCGTGGGGAGGGCCAACAAGGTACGACACCAGACTTCCACCAAGTGTGGATGATCAACATACCTCATCGCCACTGTTACCCTCAGAGGCATGAGGACCACGGCAGCCTAACCCTTTGCTGACATCCTGCTCATGGCATGGATGTCATTGGCAGGGAACCATGAAGCTCTGAGAGGTCAAGAGTCCTGCTTGGAGGCACAGCCTTTGGGCAGAAGAATTTAGGCCCCGGCTTGCAGCCTTGTTCTGTGGCTCCAACCTCCTGTGACTGTGATGGCCGAGCTGTATGGTTACCACGGACCCTCTAAGCGTCCACTGTCTCTGGGGTGGGAGGGCATGGTAGGGCTTCTGGGCTCCCTGTTCCCTCATCCTCTCCTGTCTGCATGTCCTCAGAGCCTTCAGACAAGGACCCGGAGCTTTCAAACAGTCAGACATGTTCAAGCACTGGATTTCAAGTATCCCAGCGTAACTAAGCCCACCAGACATTTCCTTCACAAAAAGACAAAAGGAGTTTCCTTTCTCCAAGTCATTTAATAACATCGTTGAGGATGATGGACTGAAGCAATTGGCTAATTGTGAATGTTCTTGACTTCCTTTTTTGTTTTCTTCCTCCTTGTTTGGGAAATTACATTAGGGACTTACAAAGTGACAGACCCCGTGGGAGTTTCCCTGGAAATGAGGATTTCTCACTTGGGAAATAAATTCACAAAGGTTACAAGGAGAGACCAGCCAACTCTTAATCACCCAATCACAATGTGTCCTCGGATCAGCCCTAGGCTTGGAGAGGGACATGCTTTGGCCCTTGATCAACTGATGACACTCCTATTTTCACTCCCAACTGCCCACTATAAAATGGGAAATGGAGTGAGCTGTGGGTCAGGACAGTAGATGACCCTCTTCCAAAAAGAGCCTCCAAATGGGATTAACAACCAGATACCACCTCACTGACCTTGAATGACCAGCTGAACAGCAGAGTACTATGCCCTCCTCTGTCCTGACTGGTTGTGTGTTCTTGGGCAGGTCACTTTCCCACGCTGGGCCAGTTTTCCTTCCAGTTCTGCCATTGAAAGTGTGGGGAACTGCCCAGAAAGCCTGCCATCTCACTGTGCTCCAGAGCGGGGGGAATGGGCATGGAACCGACTGGAGAGCCGTCAGTACTCAGCATGCCTTCCAGTATACACGGCTCTCCTTTTTGACAGACCACCCAAGGCCCGAAGGGTCCATGCGAGCCTGGTCTCCACACCCTCAGACGATCCATTCTATATCCTCTTATCATCCTGCTGGACCTTACAAGAAGTGGAAGCCATGGTGGTGGCAGCAGAGGGAGCAGGGCACCGGGTGCTGGCTGTGGCTCTTTGGCCCACAGCATTCCTTGGGAAAGCTGGTTTGAATTCATAGACTGTGCTTTACGACATCCCAATTTCTGCC
>CAUYQG010239824.1:0-10092 GCA_963574415.1 Tarsius wallacei | reverse complement strand
ATACACTTCCATTCTCACCAATGCTAAAGTGGTAAAGTTAGGAGTGGTTACTTTCCTAAGAGGTTTTGTAATTATCCTGCCTGTGATCTTACGTCTTTTTTCATTTTCCTATTGCAAATCTCACGTTATCATTCGTGCTTTCTGCCTTCACCAGGAAGTCATGAAACTGGCCTGTGCTGATATAACTTTCAACAGAATTTACCCTGTTATTATGATTTTCTTAACCATCTTTCTAGACTCTCTGATCATCCTCTTCTCCTACATTCTAATTTTTAAAACTGTCATGAGCATATCATCTGGTAAAGAGAAAGCCAAGGCCCTCAATACCTGTATTTCCCATGTTAGTTGTGTCCTTATCTTCTATGTCACAGTGCTGGGGTTGACATTCATCTACAGATTTGGGAAGCATGTGCCGGAAGTCATTCACATTATTATGAGCTACATCTACTTCCTCTTTCCTCCTTTGATGAATCCTCTCATCTATAGCATCAAGACCAAGCAAATCCAACATGGCATTGTCCAACTTTTCTTTAAACACAGATTTGGTTGCTAAATTCATATCTGGAGTATCAGACACAGGCACAAAGATGAAGACAAATGAAAACCTATATCTGTACTCCTCTTTGTAAAAAGAGCAATGATACATTGGAAAACTGCATTTTTCACTAGGGATTTAGTACATTATCATAAATTGCCCCATATCTTGGAAGATTCCTGATCATAGATCTCTGAGCACACCATATGGAACTGAAAATATTTATGCCTAATATCTTTCTTCACAGGAACTTAGAAATTAACCACTCCAGTGAAATTCTAAAAAAAAAAAAAAAAATAAGCTCTAAGAAATATTTTTCATCAGTGTATACACGTATATGTATCTGTGTATGTGTATGCATAAGCTAATTTGTACATATATAAGAGCAACAAAAATAATTTTTGATCATTATTCTCTAGAAAGAAATTCTCATTTAAAACTCCTCATTACTCTCATAACAAAGTTAACAATAAGGATTAATATTTTAAATTTACTTTTAAATTATCAAGTGTTGATAATCTTTTAAACACATCTAACTGAGTTAGAGACTATAGGTCCATTATTTGCATTTCATATTTTCTGAAATAGCCATGAGGCAGGTATGTAGAATTTCAAAAAGAGCTTTTGTAAATTTGTAATGAATTCATTTCAGGATTTCCAGATTTTACATGAATATATCTCTTTACCTTCTTCTTCAATGCATTTCCATTGTTCAAACTAAGCCCCTGAGAAAAACAAACAAAACTGACAAGCTTCCTAACAGCTGATAAGGATGTAAGAAAGGGAGTTTGGAAGTGTAAAATTTGCTCTTCAGATTATTTAAATATACTTTTTAAAACAATCTAAGAACAAGAAGAAAGTGGCAGGACTTTATAGAAAAAAGTATATGATCTTTACAGAACTCAAAATATGAGACATCTGTATTTTAGAGGTAATATATACTTCATATATTTTCAGATAGAAAAATTAGAAGTGGTGTTTTCCTGCAATAAATATTTTATATGACCTTCTCTGTAAAATCTATTCTTGGAAAACAGATAATATGGAGAGAAATAGATTCCAATTTTTGAAATGCCTAAAATATTAAGGTGGGAGGTGTTTCTTCATGACTCTATACTCAGACTTTTTTAAAAACTGATTTAAATGTGCGACTGGATTATTTATTCACATATTCAAAGACTTTCTCTGTTCTATATAATATGTCCAGGTCTCCTATAATGCATCCAAGCATTTAAACACACAATCCCATTTCAGAAAATTCCCATCTTGATTTACTACTTTGATATAGAAGCTCTTACAAATGAGGAAAGACTGGTTTTGAAATTCATATTTGTAGAACAGAAGCCATGGGAAACAAGTTCCTGTGGTGGTCACAAGCTACTGTGATGTTGTATCTCACTCTAATGGCTAAATTTTAAGCACAGGCTGCCTACTTGACAATGATACATTTGACAAAAGAACCCCCTGTTGAAATGACCAAGGTGCCTCAAGTTAAAATCAATTTTTTAAATGCAAAGTGAGAAAGATTCTAGACCTTTAAGTTATAGTTTATTTATTGACCCACCACATTTGTGTAAGAGGAAAGAAAGATTCAGACTATGGTGGATTAACATCTTTGGCAATCTTCTTGCACAAGTTATGGATTTGAAATATGACAATATTTGAGTCTCCCTGAAGAGAAATAAAGGCTGCTCACTTTGGATAAGCAGTCTTATCTCCAAGATGGAAGAAGACAGTTGTAGGGAGGTCTATTTATTATTAGTGAAAGTGTTCCCAAGCTTTGGTGTAGAAATTGAGTTATCGGTTCTTGCTACCCTCATGGTTGCCTAAAGAAAATATATTTCAAGATTATTCTAAGAGGGTCATCTTGCTCCATTAGCAGTGTATTTATTTGAGACTATTTATCTGTTGCTCAAGAGGAGGTTAGGTCAGTGTCCTAAAACATCAACTTTCTTGATAAAAGATACACAGACCCTTCCAAGGGCAAACACCCATCCTTTATAAAACCAAACCAGCTATCACTTTTTCACTATATTTTAATAAGTATGACAGGTTCATCTAAATTCCTGCAGCACACAAAAAGGTCTTTATTCAGCCTTCTCCCTGTATCGTCAGGCTTGATGACCCTGACTATTAATGAGACTGTAGTATGCCAATTACGATATTCTATTTCTACCTATATGTTGATGAAGCTGTTAGAAAGGAAACAGTATGATTAATTTTTTTCCAGGATATTTTTTGGGTATAGTACTTTATTGGAATTTAACTCGGCTTCCTGGATTATACATAGTTTATAGTCTATGTATTTCACAGGATTCAGTAGAAGTAGTGTGTTTAGACATCCACAAATAAAGTTTCAAAACCTTTTTTTTCCAGATTTTTAATTTCAATCAGGATATGGGCATTAACTTTGTTAGAGGGAAATAAATGAACTGACCTTTTACATATGCAATCCAATCAATTTAAACAAATAAAAATAGGTCAGTCTATGTAACAAGAATCTGAAGAGCAAGGGAAATAACATATTTAAAAAGAATAATAGAACAAAATGGCCTGAGTGCATTTAATAAGTAGAATATGACTAAAACTTTAGATTCAATATGTTCTCTCTTTCAAATTTTCTTTTTAAAATGATACAACTTACAATTATATGATGCCTAAAAGAAATACAACATAATTTAGGGTCCATAAGAAAAATAAAAATGGCAGTTTATTAAAGGGTATTATAAAGAGAGTAAAAGAAAAGTCTCAGAATAAAATAAGATGTTCATATTGCATATATCTAACAAAGGATTTATATCCAGAATGTATAAAAACACTTTAAAAAAATTTCAAAGTACAGATAGGTAAAGGTGAAGGAAAATCTTGAAAAAATGTACCACAGCCAATGTTTTCAGGTAGTATGCACATAAAAATTATTCAACTTTATTTGTCATTAAGAAAGAGCATGTTAAAATTATAATGCAGTACCACAACGCATCCATCAGTATGTCTGAAATGTAAAGAACACTTTCAATATCTAGTGTTGGTGAAGATGTGAAAGAACTGAAACTCTCAGTCACTACTGAAGGAGTACAAACTGGTACACTTTAGATAACATGTGCATACCATAAACCCAGTACAGTAATAAATGTATATATTCACCAAAGGCATGGCACTTAAATATTCCCATTAGCACTAATTAATTGCTGAAAACCACAAACTGTTGAAGTTTCAACCAACAGAATAGACATATAAATTGTGGTATAATGACAGTTTTTTGATTGAGAGTGAATTATTTATTACTCTAGAAACAACATCAATTAATCTCACAATTATGATGGAAAAACTTCTGGAAAACAACAAAAAATATATGCATGTAATTGTATTCAACCATCAATGTATATTACCATATCACATTATTATATACAAAACCAAATTCTCTTGGAGTACATTTCTTTTTTTATTTACAACTTTTTAGATAGTACAGTGTTTTATAATAATTTTACTTTTATCAGTTTATCCTTAAAAAATAAAGATACTTTATTTTTTTAGATGTGTCACATTATGGTAGAAAGAATATAGTCTTTGACAAAATAGCAGCTCTGCTCCTGCCTCCTTCACTTGCAACCTTTGTGTGTGACAATGAATGATGTCTCTTCAATTAGACACAACAAAATGCACCTTGTGAGAGTTTTCTTGAAGGTACGAGAGAGAATCTTATGTAATTGGTATATATATTCAGTTTTTATTAATGTTAATTTTACTATCACCAACTAAAATAAACAACTGTGTATTTGATAAGTGTTAATAGTAACATAGCTCAGAAGAATAATTATCAAGTGAGAGATTCTAACACTGTTAGAATTCTGTTATACGATGAAATATAATCTAAAATATTATAAATAATTTATACATGTTTGATAATGATCATAGTCCTCCTAACTTTCTCCCTCATTTATTTCTAACATAACATTCTCCTTCAAAATAAGGACCTCCAGTACTTTAACTTTTCTATTTCTGTCTTAATTTATCTTTATATCTTTGTTGAATCTCTGGTTTGGTTTTTCAAAGACTCTTGACAATATTTCATATTATCTTGCCTCATTTTCAATCCATCCTAGGCTTTTACTCTCTGGAATAGAAAAATAGAATTAAATCTTATTTTTATTCAGCTTTTAATGTTGTCAGGCCTTGCACCAAACACTAACATAAGTTAATTCATTTACTCTTTACAACAATTTTTCAGCATATGCATTTCATCCTCACAACAATCTGTCCAACATCCATCATCTCCATTTTACAGGTGAGGAAGCTAAGGGGTTGAGTGTTTAAAAATACAGGACCTGTATTGAGAATTAGGGTTTGCATTCAGTCCGGCTCTAAGTCTACGCTTTTAACAACTAATTCTAGCCACTAGAAATACATTTTCTAATCTAGTCCAATTTAATCTAATGTAATCTAATTATTGCTGGATCTTAAGTCACTTCTTCTGCTCACATAATTATTCTATAAACTCAAGGCACACACACATAACTGCCTAAGAGAAATTTCTACCTGAATGTTTATAAACACAGAATGCCTAAACTGAAATGATTCTTCTTTTCTATAAAGTCAGTGTATAAAACAATAATGCAAGAGAATCAATCAACAGAGAATTGTTGATTAGTGAATAAAGTAATTTTTTTTCCTGTGATCCCTATAGAAGTCAACGGGCCTATTCTCCATTCAGTTCAAATCAGAAATTAAGTCATAGAACATTTCTTCTACCAAGTTCTCCATAATTCTACTGATAACAACTAGACACAACCACACCTGCACAATTTTACATGAATATGGCAGTATCCTGATGTTCTAAGTCATTCCCACCCCCTTCCAATGTGTTCCTTATACTTTAGTCAAAGTAATTTTTAAACAAGAATTTGTAAATCATAAGCACCCACTCCACCTTTTGTTTTACAGTCATTTCCCTTATGGTAATGTCAAAACTTTTTACATGATTTCTGAGATTCTATGTTATCAGAATCTGCTACCACAGATTCATTTTCTGTCAGGTTTTTTCTCATGTCTTGCTTTTCTAGCAATACTATAATTCTTTGGTATGGATTTGGCACAAAATTATTTTTAATTGAATTTATCATATTTTATCTTGTCCCATGACCAGTGCACTTTGTAAAAAATTTAATGTGTCTACTTATTTGTTTTTTTTTTTTCTCGGCACAAGAGCTAGTGCTTTATCCCACCAAATGCTAATATATTTCTAATTCTTACTATTAGTCACTTCACAGCTTAAGTAGTAATTTTTCCAAATAATTTTTTTCTGATCCCAGAGATACATGTGATGTGTTCCCCATACCACCTAACATTCACGTAGCAATGATAGTGCCATGTAAATTCATGGTAAATATTTTTTTTTCTAGTACCCACTCGAGTTTTAAACTCTATTATTAAAAGATCAAATTCATCACTCTGAACCTGGCATCAAATGGGCAATGATCTGAATAAAAACAAAGTGATATTAAGACAAAATATAAGATGTCTATCATTCACATGGCTGTTAATTGATCCATAGAGGTTCCCATGGACCAGAACTAATTTTCCCAAAGAAACAGCAAAAGTATTGCAATTAAAGTTCATAAACTCCAGTACAAATAAATATACATGTGACCCTGGGTTTAATTGTTATATGATAAACTGCTACATGATAAACAATGAGAAGGACATACATGGATTTATTAAATATTGATGCTTAATATCCTGGGAAATCATATAGTCTAACGCTGGCATCCCTATGTCAGTGGCATTTGGGTTTGTTATTCTTCTCACCCATCCTTGGGGAAACAACTGAAAGTCCTGAGGACATTTGTTGAGTGACTGTGCTCCACCCAGACAGAGGATAGAGGGAAGAGAGATCAAAGTGTCTTCTGAGTGTCTAGAAAGATGGAACTCTGGGGAGGTGATTTCCACATATATATGGTCTCTAACCTGGCGTATTGAACACTCTTTGAGAAGAAAGTGTACTGAGTCCACAAAGAGGGCAGGAACAGGTTCCTATACCAATAAGAAGACCATGGATTTGGTGTGTGCCAGGAACAGAAATAAGAACAGAAAGATTTTCTAGAGGTCTGCATAGAAGAATATATTCCACCTGTGATTGCCAACAACTATAGCAAAGACATTTTCATGTCAACAAATGTTTTAAGGCAAGTTTGGAGTTTCTAATGCAGAACTCATGGATGGACTTTAGGAAAACTTGTGCATGTTTCTAAACTAAATGTGATATTGTCTGCTCTTGTCTGTTTTTCTCCATAGAGGGCTTGTGGCTTTGTTAGAATTCCTTAAAATATTAAGATTCAATTTCAAAACTAAACACAGAAAAGTTTTCTAATAAAACACTATTTCTATATCAAGGTAGTGAAATATAAAATTAAAATCAAGTTTAAGTGTATCAAAAATATGTAACCAAACTAAATAGCAGTTTAATTAAGCAAAATGATTATTCAATTGTACATATTTGCTGTCTTTTGCTGTCATTTTTGCTTCAAACATTGTTCAGCAAACACACAACAGTGGGGTCATAATGTTACTTTTTAAAATGTGTTTTATAATGGATAAATATTAACTATTTACCTAGTGTTATTTATATCTTAAGAAAATATTATTTTTCTTTATCCCTAGCACAGTCTATAAATCTCTATTGTTCTTCTATAAGATAATAGTTGCAGAATCATGCATATATCAATTAATTGTTGCTAAATATGCATACTATGATTGAAGCTGTTGAAATATAGTTTTACAAGGAAGTAGTGTAAACTGAAAGAGCTGAAGATTGGGGGTAATAGTTTCCATAAATCTGTTCCCTATCTGTGAAAACAAGATGTGCCCCAATATTACTATGACCTCCTTTTTGCTAACTGGTTTCCCAGGGCTGGAGGCAGCTCATCACTGGATCTCCATCCCCTTCTTTGCTGTCTATGTGTGTATCCTTCTTGGCAATGGCACTCTCCTCTACCTCCTCAAGGATGATGGCAGTCTTCATGAACCCATGTACTACTTCCTTGCCATGCTGGCAGGCACAGATGTGATGGTAACATTGACCACAATGCCTACTGTAATGGGCGTCTTATGGGTGAATCACAGGAAGATTACCCATGGGGCATGCTTCTTGCAGGCTTACATTATCCATTCACTTTCCATCGTAGAATCGGGTATCCTCCTTGCAATGGCCTATGATCATTTTATTGCTATCCGCAACCCTCTGAGGTACAACTCTATCCTTACTAATTACCGGGTGATGAAGATAGGACTGGGGGTGGTGATAAGGGGCTTTTTATCTCTTCTGCCCCCAATTCTGCCACTCTTTTGGTTCCCATATTGCCATTCTCAAGTTCTTTCCCATGCTTTTTGTCTCCATCAAGATGTCATGAAACTCGCCTGTGCTGATATTACATTCAATCGCTTATATCCAGTTATTCTGGTTGCCTTGACTTTCTTCTTGGATGCTGTGATCATTGTCTTTTCTTATATCTTAATCCTTAAGACAGTCATGAGTGTTGCCTCTGGAGAAGAGCAAGCTAAAGCTCTCAGCACCTGTGTCTCTCATGTAAGCTGTGTCCTGGTATTTTACATCACTGCAATTGGCCTGACTTTCATCCACAGGTTTGGGAAACATGCACCACATGTGGTCCATGTTACCATGAGCTATGTCTATTTTCTTTTTCCTCCATTTATGAACCCCATTATATACAGCATCAAGACCAAGCAGATTCAAAGAAGCATTGTTTGCCTATTTTCTGGGCATGGTAGGGCTTGAACCACCTATTTCAGAGTTTTGAGATTGTAACAATTTCTGAGCCTTTTGCATAATTGGAAAAGAGCTGAGTTTTATACCCAATATCTCTTTTATCATTTAAAACTTTAATCATTACATAGATCTACAAGCAAAGTTGAACAAGTTACAATAAGTATATATATCAACTGTCAATTGATAAACAGATAAATAGATAACATGTAGTATATGTAGATACATGGCTATATATCTGAAGAAATTAATTTATCTGTCTTCTCTCTCTCTCTTTCTCTTTCTTTTTCTCTCTACTTCCCTCTCCCCCACTCTCCCTCTCTCCCTCCTCTTCTCAGATACTAGAAAAAAGGAATGCTATTGAGTTTAGAGATAAAGTACATTGATAAATACTCTACTAATCAGGGAAGGCAGGGTCAGTTCAGAACATGTATTCATAAGTGAAAGTGTCTTTTCAGAAAAAGTCAAGTTGTGACCAGCCTATTCATAGCTTACACAAGGAAAAATGCATCATTGCAGATCCAATTTTGTCCATATAAAAATAAATTATAGTATGTGGATTGAGGTCCAATAAACTCTATCATATCTCAAAACTACTCTGTTTCAAGGTCCAATTTCCTTTCCAAATGGTACAATGCCATTTATAAAGATTTATTTACAGCAGATCCTCTCTGAATTCATGAATTTGTTATTAGTTCATTTCATGAGTTGATTTACTATTTTTTTATTCTGAATTTTCCTTAAATGGTGGATAGAAACACTTCTGATATATTTGGTAGAGAAAATGAAAACCTTATATTGCAGTTTTTTAAAATATTAAACTTATTTTTTATTCTTATAAATTCCAAACTATTTCAGTTTGTTGCAGTCTTTTGCAAGTATCATTTTGAATTTATCTAATCATTTTGTTTTTGCTAATTTTCAACCTGTTATACTTGATTTTTATAAATTTGTTATATATTATCTCTAGTGTTTTTATTATAATTATTTCTCAAGTTTTCTTTTGTTTTTCTACATACATAATTTAAAAGCTTATATAAAATTATGTTATTATTTACTTTATCTGAGATCTTGGAGCCATAGTGGCAAAGCCATTCCTGATTTCAGGTTTATTTATATCTGTTTCTTATACTTTTGCATGATTTATTTTTACATGCCCTATGTTAAAATAGGTTTGTGTTTGGAGTAGGGAAGGGACTTTAAATCCTATATCTATTTTCATGGAAGTAGCACTTATATTAAATCATTCATTTGGTGCATTTTTAAAGATGCCATTATGAGACAGGTTCTTTGTTAAGTAATAGTGATGTAACAGCATCGAAACAGACAAAAACTTTTTCCTCTTGAAGTTTTCAATAATTGGGGAGTCAAAGTATCAAATAAACCACATTTTTAATAAATCCTGTGATTAATCCTAGAACAGAAACATGATAGTGCTTTGCATTGTAGGTCTCAAAAGAGGCCACTCTATGACTTGAAGTGAGGGTAAGATTCCTTGAGGTGTCTCTTAGGCTGATATCTGAAGATGGATTAGAAATGAACTGGTGAAAATAGAAGTGAGAACATTCTAAGAAGAAAAACAACCTGCAAATATTAACAAATGTTAATTCTAAATATGTCTAGTATCTTTTCATTACTTTTCATTTTCCTAAATTGAGTTAATATTATCTTTTCTCATATAACTCCAATGTGTAGGCTGTAGGTGGGCTAGATTATGGAACCACACAAGGAATGTGGCTACTGAAAGAGGGTGATTACTTTGAGAAGAGGCTGAAGA
>CAUYQG010239816.1:0-11603 GCA_963574415.1 Tarsius wallacei | reverse complement strand
AGATACCTCTGATACCTGGAAGTCTGTTTCTGAAAAGACAAAGTCGGTAAAGTTAATTATACCTAAAGTGTGCATTTCTCCAAAAGCATAGCTTCTACTTTCTCATCATTGTGTCAGGGTTTAAGAACAAGATGAAAAATGGCTTCCCATTCTCCGTCTGTCCTTTCAGCAGATATCTGCTTCTTTCTTTCCCCACCTAATAATCTTCCTTTAAAAGCTCACACAACAGCCTGAAGTTTGTTGAATTCAAATAAAAGTGTAGAGAAGAATCTTGAAATTTAATGATATATATTGTGATATAAGAATTGCAATTCAGAGCATACACGCAGACCTGGTGGTCTTCAGCATGTCTGAAGAACAAAGAGGAGGCTGGGGGTTTCGTAAAAAGGAGAAATGTTGTATATTGCTTGTTGAGAGGATTCATTGGCATTAGTGATGTTTTGGGGCACTGCTGGCACGTCCTGATGGAGTGACGGCCCATTGTTGTTTCAGACCCATTAGATACATCTGGTTGTTTCAGACCCATTAGATACCTCTGGTTTCAGAAAGAGCAAGCAGTTTCAGCGACTAGGCTTACAGAAAATTAACATTTTTTGGAGCATTGGTTGGTGTCTTGAGTGCTTCCCCACATGCTCAGCCTTTTGACACTGTTTCAGCTGGGTGTGACAAGAATGACTCGATTTATAGAATCATCTTTCACAGTGTCATGAAGAGTAAAATCCAAGGGGGAGAACTGTGCTTTTAAGACTCACCAAAGTTACTTGGAGGGATTTGAAGTGTTTTAAAGGAAATTCTGCCATATCTAAGACTAGAGTAAGGGCAGGGATTGAAGAGGGCAGATCAATGTGGAAGAAGGCTCAGTCCTGCCTTCCCAAAGTGCTGTGGTGATGAGAGGAAATGGCTTCTTAGTTCCTTTTACAATCTGGAAAAGAAACCATTTGTGGAATCAATGGGTGCCTGGCAGAGCCCATCAACTGTAGCTCAGAGACATACTCTATCTTCATTACTATCAGATACCCGAGGCAGCGGGTGGTGGTTAGACTGGACCTGAATTCTACAGCCCAGTCTGTTATCCCAGGTAAACATATCACACTGGTTTTCAACATGATTATTATATGCAAGGGAAAGCGTGGCTTAATTTGTCTTGTAGGGAAACAAATGCTCGTTTTAACTTTTATTATCTAGACAGCTTAATATGTTCCTTATGAGAAAATCTCAAATCTCTACCTACTTGCAAGGACCAGAAGAAAGAATGGAAGGACATAAAATATAATTACCCAGGCAATGATGTGTACCGTCACCTCCACTGCTGGAATACTTTGGGATGTTCAAACAGCTAATGTGAAGCCAGGAAGAAGAGAACATTTCTCTGATTAGTGCTGTGTAGGGAGTATTGGAAAAGACCACATAGAAAATGCTTGTCCCATGCGAAACAGCCCAAGCAGAACTGAAATAAGACCCCCTTTCATCCCGCAAGTTATTTATGGCCTAGAATGTTTAAATAAGAACAAGATGGATAGTTCCTCTGGATTTTAGAGCTGGAACAGAGAACCTTTTAGCTGAGACACGATGGAACTGTGGAGGCAGACACATTCCAAGGAGAAAGTCCTCAACCAAGGAGGTCTGGCTCAGAAAACAGCGGTTGGGCAGCTGGAGTCCGAAGACTTGTGCCTTTTAACCAGGAAAATCTGTTTATAGGTTCTTGGAAATTTTGGATCCTTGCGGTCTGGTTTGGTTTGGGAATTGCATCGTAGTGTAAACAAGCAATACTGGGCTCAAGCATTTTTCTTCTGAGTAATTCGAACGGACACTGAGATATTTATTGGGACTTTGGGGGCCACATAAATAACAGTTCGCTTCTCCCTGTGGGTTTGGACTTCACTGAGAAATATATCCCTGGAAATGGATAACTAAAGGTCAAAATGTCAGCTTTCACTGATGAAGTTGAGTTGGAACATAGCTGAGATCTGTAACCGCCAACACTTTTATCAGTGAATTAATCCCATCTACCCAGCTAGGGCAGAGGGGCAGAGGATGGTCACTCATAGGGCAGGCCACTCAGTCTGTGTTCTGGGGTGAGGCTGCTCCCACAGAGAATGCTGGGCTGTTCGGTCCCTTCTTCCCAACTCATTCAGTGCTCAAGGAGGAAGAGAAAAGGAGCAGGAAGAGAGAGGTCCCAGTGTTTCTCCCACACTCTTCCTGCCTAGGGGAGTGTTTTTCTCGATAGAAATACAAACAAAGTTATATTGCCTGTAACTGACTTTAACTCCACCCTAGACAATGTGATAGATCTGTTCATCTTAACCTATATCCTTAGGTTGAAGTTAGTTAACCTAGATAGGAGTACTCAAATATCACCTCTGGGAGATTATAAATTAGTAGTTGTTGAGAATCAACAATGCTAGTCTAACTCCCTCATTTACAGGTTCAAAACCAAGGGCCTTGTATGGCCAACTTACAAGAGTAAGAGCTAACTGCAGAGCTGGGCCAGTAGGCAGGGCTCCTTCTCAATGGGCAAGGCCTCCTTTAAGGAACTGTATTGACTTCAGTGCAGGGATATTGTTAGTTAACAGTTTCTTGGGGGAGGTGCTTACCACAGGACAAGCACTGTTCCACGCACAGGTGTTATCCAACTTAAAATCACCATGACATTGGTAATATTATTATTCCCATTTAACAGATGAGAAAATTGATACCTAAAGAGGCGTTCGTCCAAGTTCACTCAGTGAGCGAGTGGTAGAGAAAGGACTCAAACCCAAACACTGGAGTCCAGAGCCCAGCCTTCTTCACAAGGTCAGGGCTGGAAAAGGCCATTAGAGAAGAGTCTGCCTAGCTTTCCCCTCTTACAGCAAGGGGAATAGGCCCAGAAAACAGAGGATGTGTGACTGCACTCATTCACAAAATGTAGCGGATCTTGTTCAAAGAGTCTTCTGATGATGGTGAGTTTCAGTATTTTGGGGAAGAAATGACCAATTGGTTTCTTACTCTTATTAGTACATAGAGCTGTACATGTCACATGCTCAATAAATTGCCTGTGGCTCAATAAAGCCTATGGCTACTAATGATAAATATCAGACATTTGGTTGGTTCAGTTAACACATTGTAATTTTCCTCATTGAGATAATTTTCAATAAAAAACTCCGTACAAAGATAATAAAGAAGACCAAATGCCAAACTGTGGCCTTTTAAAAATTGCCTGAAGAAGTCTCTGGAACCAAAGGCTATGTAAAGTATTTTGATCTCTCTATAATGAACAATTAGTTCTAATGAATCCAAATTACTTACAGAAATGCTGTGACCCCTGAAATATTAGAGGTGGCAATTAAATAGAATAAGTAAATAAATAAGATTAGTGTAGCTCCAATAGTGAGTCACAGTGGCGTGATTTTTGGTGTGTCTATGCAGAGTCAATGAAGTGGACAATACAGTTTACTAGATTCACGTAGACCATCAGATATGCTGATCCTCATCTGCTCGCTCCCCTCATCCACAGAGAGACAAAGGAAGCTTTGTGGAATGTGGGGGTGTAACAGGGCTACCTGCAAACTGTTAAAAGAAAGAAGGATGGCCAGAACATGGGATCTTGAACTTCTGATTCTTGACATACTACTTTCCCAGAGGACCATGGGGGAAATTCATCAATACAGAGCAAGAAAATTAGTCTGGAAAATGAATCCTCTCTAATGCTGAAGTTTGGCTCCAAGTCCTAATGTTGAACTCTATCAAGCTAGGCTGAGACTCACAAGAAGGACTGTTTCCATTGAGTCTGGTCAGGTTCAAGTGGTCTAGAACTAAAGTTAGCTGAAGTTTTGCCTTCTCTTCCAAATCTCAAAGTCCTGTTCCCAAATTGTATCACTTCTATGCAGTGTTGGCTGGTCTAGGGCACATGTGCCAATGAAGGAGAACTGGGAAAGTCAGAGCCTCACCCATGGGCAACCCTCATGGGCTATAGCTGGCCCAAAGATACATCTATTCGGCTTGCACAGTGTTTAACATTTTAACTAATTTAGAGTCAAGAGACTTTCATGTGAGTTAATTAGATTTCTAGCTCTTTTTGAGAGTAAGAGATCTGGATGACTGGATTCACGTTTTTCCAGGAGGCTGGGGCTGCATCTAACCTGCCCATTTAGATGAAGCATGGACCCCTCCATTTATGTAGAAGCCTGCCCCCAGCTCCATCCACCTCAACATGTATATTACTTGCCTGGTCCTGTAGTATTTGACTTTGCTCCCTGCCTGATCTATATTGCTTGACACTTCTAGGAAATAAAACCAAAGAAAGAAGCAGGCACCTTCCCACCTCAACTCTGGTAGTCTGGCCCAGTCAAGACTTTGGTTTTGAGGAGCACTGTCCATCCTTTGAGAAGGGAGTGAAAAAAAATGTAGTGACTCCCCTCATAAGAGAGGGGATGGGAGGGGAAAGTTGAGCCTCTACTTGCTTCCAACATGGTGTCTAGAATAGCAGGTGCACAACATACTCTCTTTGCCCTTGACTACTCAACACACCAAGCCATCATTCAACCTTGTCAATTCTGCTGGAAACAGCCAATCCTATGAAGAAAAAAAAAGTCAGTGAAAAGTAGATCAGCCAGTCCTGCTTTTTTGATCCGCTTGGCGTGAACCTTCATTCTCACATTTACCTAGGCAAAAAGGTCATCTTTATTTCTGGGATAATTAAGAAAAAAGATCTTGATGGTCTGCTTTTTTCTGTAAGATGTAGCTCTCTTGCTTCAGCTATAAAGTTGCATCAGGTAAAGTGAGTCAGTGACGTAAAAAATCTGTGTGACATAAGAGAAAGAAAACCAGGGAGAACACGGTCATCATAAGTATTCAGATAGTTAAAATGCTTACAAATGAGTTGACTGTGATGAATTCAGGGCTCCCAGAGTAATTCATTCTTGTTTCCCTCACTTCTGAATGATGAGCTTCATATATTTTTGACTAAATACTATTTCTAAAATGGCCTTATAATTTTTCCACATTGTTTTATTATAATAATTTTGTGTGTGTGTTCTAAAGCCATGTCTACAGAGAAATAAATAAGTGGATAAAATATTTTGGACCAAATTCCGGTGCAGCAGCATGACCTCACACATTAAGGAGATGTGGGTCATTGTCCCAGCTCTGCCAGGAACTGCTGCGTGACTCAGCATAGCCATTTATTCTCTCTGGACCTTGATTTTCAATTTGTAAAGAGATGATGTGAACTAGATAATCCTTCAGATACTTTCCAACTCATATTTTGAGAGGCAAAGAATTAGAAGTTGTCCTTAAATCCAAGATGGGTCAGTACCACTAAGTGCTGACAGATGAGTAGATATAAGTATAGTATTTCTCTCTGGGTTTCTTTGTACAAAGACCTCCTATTCAACTTGATTACTCAGTTAAATTGAAGAAATATCCTTAAACAAAGAAATTATAATAAATGATATGTACTGCAACTACTTTGACTTATCACACATAAATATTCATTTATTTTCCAATTTTTCATAGGGCTAATGACTTTTCTGATTTTTGGGTCTCCATGATTTCTTTAAAGAAGAAAAGGAGAGCAATCACTTAATAACTGTTGAGAGGCAATTTGATTTTCAAAATGCTTCTAGAGTTTTATTACTTTGTTCCATTATCCGATAGTCCACACACACTCATACGAACGCACACACGCACACATTGCCACACACGCACGCACACACACACACACACACACACACTTCATTTATGATAGCATTTTTTTACTGTTTTCACAAGAAGAAACTTTATTTTTGTCTTTAAATTTCATTGGTTTGCTAATATCTATAGTATGTATAATTAGCATAAATAGATTTAGGGACAAATACTATGATGCTTGGTAAGTATGGAATGCAAATAGAAAGCCTGGGGGTAATGGAACTTTATAATTTTATAAATGAAGTAAGAGAACTGCATCTTACAGTCAATGACAAGACCAGCAAGATCTTTTTCTTAATTATCATTATTAGGAGTCAGGCAGATTAGATGCTAGGGATCAGCAGGCTGAGGTACTAGTTAGTATTTGCCTAATAAAAAGTCAGTTGCATGGAATTTAATCAATCAGACTGCTAACTGAATGTCTTATCAGTTCATGTTGACAGCAGGCAAACAAACCAACACTATAAACTTAGGCAAAGAAAGGATTTCATTGGGCAGGATCTGAGATGACACATCAAATTAAAGGAAAAGTTAAATAACCAGTTCTCAGAAAGATGGGAACTCAGGAAGCACTGATTATCTTGGAAGTGGGCACTAATGGACAGTCTCAGAATGTCATCACTGAATGAATGAACTCCAACTGTTTTTCCAGCTCTGTGTCACTCTGATCAAGATTAGAAACTCCAGGAGAGAGACTCTGATTGGCTTATAAATCAAATGTGTTCTTCTCAACCAAGAGACAACCAGACCTTGTAAAGGACCCTCCCTCAAGGCTGCATGCTGGGGAAGGAACACTCCCAAAGACAAACTGAGATTCTGTTACTAGAAGAAGGTAACAGTGCATGATCAACCTCGGTCTATAAGTGTGTTAGTCACAGTTCTCCAGAGAAATAGAACCAACAGGATATATATAGATATATGGAAAGAGGTTTTTAAAATTGACATATAATTGTACACATTTATGGGGTACATGTACTATTTTGATAAAGGCATATGTGAGTGGTGTTAAAATCAGGGTAATTTTAGGTAATCTTTCACCTAAAACATTTATCACTTCTTTGTGTTGGGAATATTCCAAATCTTCTAGAAAGACATTTATTATAAGGGATTGGGTCACATGATTATGGAGGCTGAGATGTTTCACGACCTGCTGTCTGCAAGTTGGAGCTCAGGAAAGCTGGTGATGTATTTCCAGTTCAAACCGGAAGGCCCGAAAACAGAGGACCAATTTCTAAGGGGGGAAGATGGGTCCAGCTCTAGCAGAAAGCAAATTCATCCCTCTTCTGCCTTTTTGTTCTATTCAGCCCCTCAGTAGGTTGGATAATGCCATTGATGAGGGTCTATCCATTGATAAGGGCCTATCCATTGATGGACTCCTGTCTTCTTTACTCAGTCTACTGATTCAAATGCTGATCTCTTCCAGAAACACCTTCACAGACATACCCAGAAATAATGTTTTATCAGCTATCTGGGTATCCCTTAGTACAGTCCAGTTGACCAATAAAATTAACCATCACTATATGTGTATGCAGGAAAGAACACCAGCCATGAGGAGATTTAGAGTCCAAAAAGTGAGTACTGATTTGAGGAAAGGATGTTCAGAACACAAGGAAACCTTCAGCTGCTGACTGTTGCTTTATGTGCTGACAACTATTTTCCCCACAACCCTCAAGGCTTCTACTTTCTGATACTCTGAATGGAATGTGCCATTTTCTCAACCATCCACATTGTTCCTGGAGAGTAGGTGTGGGGTGTCTGGATCCAGGCCTCAGTTTGTCCTTTGTTAGTTGCATGATTGTGGGTGAGCCATTGCTTCTGCAGACTCTAGATTCCCCATATATAAAATGAAAACTCCAAGAGGTAATGCTTTTTCATTTCCATATCTGAACACATTGCTTTTCTTCATACATTTGACAGTAATTCAGTAAAGCAGAAATATCTCCATATTTTTTGTTGAAATTATTTTGCATGCCAGTAAAAATTAAAGTGCAAGTTGTATTTTGGTTTGAATGGAACTATATAAATATGTAAAACTGGTGCTTAGGTATAAATTAGGATTTTTTTATATACCAGTAAAAACCATTAAAACATATGCTGCCACGTGTTTTTGTACTATATCCTAGTTGGCTGGCCACTGTACTAAACTAATCTCAGGTTGTTCTTCTAGGCGTTTATAATAATATTTGTGTATTATTATTTTTATTATGTATTATATTATTTAGTATGTATGTAAATTATTTTATGATTTATTTATAATACTATGTAAATAGTATTTCATAAATCATAAAATAATTTACATACATACTAAATAATATAATACATAATAAAAATAATACACAAATACTATTATAATACATAGTATTATAAAATAACATATACATAGTTTGTAAAATAATATTGGATTTTAGTTTCTACCATGAATTCCTTTTGCCTTCCCCCCCCATACCCACCATGACATCTACTTTTATTGGTTTTTGTTTTGTTTTAATTTTTTTTTCAGTACTTCCGAGCTTGGCTTGTCTCCTTTCACCAACTGTTTGTATGATAGTCTCTCAAGATATGGTTTCCTGGAGTGTTCTATGGGCAAGAGATGCTCTGTTTTTTCTCCAGAAAAACCCTCCAAGATGACTATATATGCCTACTCAAGGCTTTGGCATTGTGTGTGGTACTCCTCAGAACTTAGACTTTCCCCCAGATAAAGGAGAAACCTCTGAATTAAGGTTCTATTTCTACCACCTGGGAGGATGGGTGCTCAAAATTGAAATTAAATGTAGTCATAGACAGATATATTATTTGTGCACTTGAGTTTATGGACTGAGAAATTGATCTTTGAGAGACTTGAACTTTATTCAGCAGGCACTGGAGAGCTAAGTAAGGCAAGAGACATGCCAAATATTTATTTTAGAATACAGTTGCTTTGGCAGCAGGGTGAAGAGTGGATTGGGGAAGGAAAGACCTGAGGAGGAGAGACCAGTAAGGAGACAACTGCTGAGTCAGCTGGGCTGTGTTGGTGGGGGTTGACAGGCTGACTCAATGCCTGCTTGCTCACTAAGTCTATTTCCCTTTCCATTGGGACAGGTAGTTAAAATATTTTCCCAGCCCTTGCTGCTGGGCATAGCAGTACTATTGAACTCAGACCAGAGGAACGTGGACAAGTGAGACATGCCATGCCCTGCTTCCCATCCAAGTGTCCATGTGGCCTCTCTTCCTTCATCCACATGTGTCGTTGGCAGAGCCTCCCATGGAGTACATCAAACATACACCTCTAAACACATGAATGAGAGACACATTTTAAGCACATTAAGATACTGAAACATCCAAGTTCATTTGTTAGTGCAACTAGTGTTGTTCTCACTAATATAACTCCTGATCTCTGGGTGGACCAGGAGGATCTCTGGTCGTCTACAATACGCACTGTCATCCTTGCTGTGTCCCCATTCTGCCTCTCTACAATTCCTCATTATAGGAAACACAGAAAAGAAGAAAATCAGTGTTACGTGTCATCACATCTGCCAGGGATAAGCACCCCTTAATCTGGTATATTTCCTCTCACACTACATTTTTTTTTCCACAGAAAAAGAGAGAGAGAGAGAGAGAGAGAGACTGTACTTCCCTGAGTTCAAATGTAGCACATTTTATTTATTCTTTTAAATTCTTTATTTTAAAGATGTGGGGTACAATTCAGGGTTAGGTATACAAATGTTCATTATGCAAGTACCCTTGTTGATGAGGTGCGTCCCCTTCTCCCGGCAGATTCCCACTACTGCCAATCCTTTACTTATATTATTATAATAGTTCAAGATTCGCTTATGAGTGAGAACATGTGATAATCAGTTCTTTGTTTCTGTGATAGATAACTCAGTATTATAGACTCTAAGTCCATTCAAGCTGCTGTGAAGTTCATAATTTTGTCTGTCTTTATGGATGCATAATATTCCATCGTGTATATGCCACATTTTTTTATCCAGCATCTTGAATTGTTTTATATTTATTCAACTGGAAAATTTTTAACAAATAATTGGATTCTAATGAATTATTTTAAAAGTTCATAAAAATTCAAAAATTATTTGCAGCGCTATGTGTATGTGTGTAAGAGTGTTTTCTTAAAGAGTTAAGATCTTCTTTGATGAATGGAATATTTTACTGCTGATTTTTATTACTATGACATATTTAAAGTTTCAAAGAAGCTAAGTCAAAAATAATGTAGCCTTTGATATTTTTCAACTCTTGGTTCTAAATTAATCCATGAGTGCTTGTAGGAAGACAAAGGTTAGGAAGTTCTTGCTTTAGCAGTCAATATTTATGGCTAAATGAAATTTTTGTTACTAAAACTGTATTCACAAAGTAGAGATTCTATCACAACTACACAAAGAAATGTTTATTATATTAACTTGATTTATTATATATAATATATGTAATTCAATTTATTTAAGGCATAAAATGAATTTATAAAAAATTGCACTAATTCATAAAGTACTGTCTAATCATTTGTGAATGAAGTACAGTTTTTAAGACTGTCATCTGGAGATAAGAAACTTTTTTTTTTTGAGTTGGAGTCTCACTCTGTCACCCAGACTGGAGTGCAGCGGCCACATCTGGCCACCGCAGCCTCAACCTGCTGGGCTCCGACGATCCTTCCGCCTCAGCTTTCCAAGTAGCTGGAACTACAGGTGCACGCTACCATGCCCGGCTAATTTTTTTGATTTATTGTAGAGATGAAGTCTCACCAAGCTGCCCAGGCGGGTCTCGAACCCGCAGGCTCAGGCAATCCACTCACCTCAGCCTCCCAAAGCGTTGGGATTACAGGTTGAGCCACCGAGCCCAGCTTGGAGATAAGAAATTAATAAAACTCTTGAGGATGATAAATGTCTCTAATCACTTAAAAAGAACTTGACTCACAAGGGGCAGTTAATACAGTTTTAAGATTTTATTTCTTGAAATTTCAATTAATATTATACTTACAAGAATTAGATATTAGAGAAGCAATAGCTTTTTAGAACATAATTAGTGGGAATTAAAAGTGCAGAAGATGTGCCTCATTCTTTGAAAAGCCTATAGTAGATGTCAATATATCTCTATGTATCCTTGGGAAGATTTCAAAACTCTCAGTATCTTATTTACCAATAAGAAATAAATATATTATCTACATAAATATAAATATATATCTGTAGCTGAACTTAAAAATAAATTAATGTTCATTTGCACATCATGGGGAACAGATTAGTTGTTGATTGTTTCCAGGATAGTTACTCAAAACACATAGCTCAATATAGTTTAGGGAAAGAAAAAAAAAAGCTGCTTTATGGTCTTTATAATAAACTGTACTAAAGAGGCCATATTATTTGTTGCCCAAACTGGAATCATCTGGAGTTTGAAGGTAGTACTAATAATAATTGTGCCAGGATGAAAACTGAAGCTGTTGCAGACAAACTGGAACATATAATTACCCTGGCTTCAAAAACTTTGATTACTTCAAATGAACTTCTTTTTTGTCTTTCTTTTTTTTAATTTTTTTTAACAAACAGTTTCCAACAGATGAAGTTTGGGGACATTTTTTAGAGAATAGGCTCAGGATTGACTGATGATTGGAGCATTAGACCAATTGAAAGACCATGTAAGAACTCAGCAGAAAGACTTGCTATGATCAATTTTCAATGGAAAAGGAAGTGATACAGGTATAGAATCTTTTTTTCTATTTTGATGGAGGATGTGTTGTTTTACTATTTTAGCACTTGATTGTTCCTCTTATTTTATAGGTTTATTGAACAAAGCAATAATAATATATATGTGTGCTTGTCAGTTGTCTACATGCTCTACATTTTTGCTCAATCTTCAAAATGGCTTTGTATGATAAATTACTACTATTGCCTCCATTTTACCAATAAGAAAGCTAAGATATTGAGAGCTTTAAAAACTTCCCAAGGTTATATGGATAA
>CAUYQG010239812.1:0-25020 GCA_963574415.1 Tarsius wallacei | reverse complement strand
CTCAGCCTTCCAAGGAGCTGGAACTACAGACGCGTGCTGCCACGCCCGGCTAATTTTTTTGATTTATTGTAGAGATGAGGTCTCGCCAAGTTGCCCAGGTGGCTCTCGAACCCGCAGGCTCAGGCAATCCACAAACCTCAGACTCCCAAAGTGCAGGATTACAGGCTGAGCCAACAAGCCCAGCTGAGTATAACTTTCTAACAATAAAACTGTCAAGTGCCAAATATTATGAATGAAAAGTTCTTTTTCACAAGAATTATTCAGGGAATTTGAGATAAATTGTAACTTCCAATCAATGATCACAGTTTTGTTTCTTAATTAAACAATGACTCTACAAATACAAGCCTAAACATTGTATTGAATCTTATAGAATCCTGAATGGAATTATACTTGAGGAAATGTTTCCTGCAGTGAAAATTCACTTTGAAAATGTATCTATCTGAAACCTTCACATACTGCTTGTGAGAATATAAAATGGGATAGCTGCTTGAAAAACAGTCTGGCAGTTCCTCACAAATGGTTAAACATAGGATTACTATATAACCCAGAAATTTCACACCTGAGTATATGCCCAAGTGAAATGAAAACAATCCAAATGCCCATCAACTGATAAGTAATACACAAAATTGTCTGGTTACTTTATCTTTAGATGATTTTTTTTTTTTTTGAGTTGGAGTCTTATAGTAACCTGTAGTCCCAGCTACTCGAGATGCTGAGATAGAAGGACCGCCTGAGCCCAGGAGGTAGAGCTGAGCCATGACTCTAGCCTGGGCAACAGAGTGAGACCCCGACTCAAACAAACAAACAGTTTGTAGCAACAGTGAAGTACAGCTTCCATCCTGACCTTCTTTGTAATGACAAACAAGGTATCACAGTATCAAAGCCATTTTACCCTGTGGTGTAAAGAAGTTTCAAAACTGTGTCCTGCTTTGTGGCAATGATAAATCTGTGTTTTCTTTCAGCACTAGGTATCCAAGGAAGAGATTCCCAGAGTGTTTTCTGCACAGCTGAAACCTACCAAGCAACAGTAAGTAAAAATAAATCTTCACAGCCCAAGTAAAGAGCTTTGAATTTCCATGATGCCTTTTGCACTAAGCAATAAAACAGCAGGCCTGAGTCAGACATTCTAACCAAACTAGAATTTTGCTAATTATTTTTCATGTCAGCAGTTAAGTACCCTTTACTGTAATTTTTTGTATTTGGATAGTATTTATATTTACATACCATGATCAACTTCAACTCCCCAGAAAATTTTCTAAGGTTACACAATTTATACAGGTGCATATGGAACTCATAAGAAAGAGGGTAAATTATAATAAGCTTTACCTTCCATTCTTATTTTGAGACATATGAGAATTTACTTCAATTAAAGTATCCAGGTCCTGGTCTCTAAAGAAAAAAACAAACACAACATTTAGTTTAGTTACAATGTGATCACTTAGTTACAACATGATGTTAGGAAATAAGCAAATATTAAAATAATAAATTTAAAAATCAGTACTCAATCTTAGACATAGTCATTTATGGCCTATAAGGATATGGGAGATTGGAAATCTGACATTGAGTTGTTTGATTCATACAATTCATGGATCAAATATGAAAATGTAGATTATATTATGAGAGAGAAATAAAGAACTGCTTGGAAGGGTTGGGAAATTTGGACTGAAAAGAGGCCACTTATTTGTAGTCATATTCAGCTAACTTTTTTTCTTTTTTTCATTGCTGCATCATCAATGTACATAATTTCGGGTACACGTGACAATTTAATGCATTCATATAATTTGTACAAATACACTGATTTGGGATATCACTCTCCTTAGACATGTATCTTCTCTTTATGATAGAACTGTTCAAATTCTTCTCTTCTAGCTATTTCAAAATGTACAATAGGTTATTGTAACTATAGTCATCCTATTCATCTATTTAACTCTAGGTCTTATTTCTTCTGTCAAATTGAATATTTATACCCATTAATCAATTTCCCTTTAGCTAACATTTAATGAATACTAAATTTTTGCCACAAAGTTATAACTGTGCATTTTCACATAGATTATCTCATCAGCTCTCACAAAATCCTTCAGGACAGCATCTGGAGCTCAGAAAAGCTAAATCAACTTTCCAAGGCCAATTAACTAATTTATGGAAGAGTCAAGATTTGAGGCCAAGCCACCTTCCCCACCTGAAATCAATTCTTAGATGTTTACCTAGAGATTTCATGTAGGTTTTAGAATCAAAGAAACATGGGAAATCAACTCATAATTTGAATAAACAATTCATTATGTGGAAGATAAATAGAGTGATTAGATTCTTAAATTGGGCTGCATTAATGACTTGATAATCTTGCATGAGGTACAAAGTCCCCTAGCATATGTACTAGGTATGACACTGATAGTTCTTGTTTTTGTTTGTTAGTTTGTTCTGTTCTTGTTGTTGCTGTTGTTGTTTTCTCTTTCCATGAGTTTAGAAAAGCCTTTGTCAATTGGGTAGGAACATCGGTTAGGTGTCAGAACAATGGGGTCCATCTTTTCCCTTACTTCTTTGGGCGAGTTAGTCAACCTCTCTAAACTTCATTTTGTAAAGAAGCCTACTAATATCCAATCGTATAAAGTTGTGGTGAGAATGAATGAGCTAATTAAATAAAATTCATGACACAATGACAACACTTGTGGGTGAACTGAATAAGCATAAATAATAGTTTGTAGAAGTGTAGTGATGCAGCAGTGAAAACTATTGATTCCACAATTTTGAGGAATTACTTTTTTCATTTTTACTTCTATCCTAAATTTTTACATCTTTTAAATGAACTTCAGTTTTTAAAAAAAATCTCCCTTTTCACAGTCCTGAATGTGGATTTACATAAGGTTATTACTCATGGAATGGACTCCCACTCACAAAATTAATATAGATAAGGATGCAAAATACTATACAATGTTTTCATCTTTATGTGGAGTGAGATTTATTGTTTTTTTACATAACATCTATGCTATCAATAATTGATACAATATGCAAATTAGGCAGCATTCCGTAGCCACAGTTAAGTCTCACATTTAAAATACTAGCTGCATACTTTAGAAAATGTAGAAGTTAGGGTAAATTGCTTTTTAATGTGAGTTACAGTAGAACTATGCCAATGAATGTATGTCAAAATTCCAGAAGGAGCTCTGAAGTATCAGTTCATTTGATTCTGCAGTCTGAATGATGTAAAATTCAAACGGAATTCCTCAACATGACTGCAAGGACCATGTAAAGTAACCTCCCAGCTTGAAGCCTGAAAATGTAGAAATGGTGTTGGAGGGCTCTGAATTTGCCTCAGTCCGATGATCTTCACTGGTGACTACAGCCAGCTTCCTGGCATCAGGGGCCACCGAACTATCTTAACAGCCTCATCCATTAAGTGATCTTCCCTATAGCTTTTACAATAATAATTTACTAAATACTTGGGGATAATGAAATAAAAACTAAATGGAGTTTCATGGTATTCCATAATCCAGTTTCCTAGGAATGTCAAGCTGGGATGGTTGGCAATGGTAAATAGTGAAAGATCACCAGAAAATGTTTACCTTGGACAAATTTTGTCCTTCAAAGGGATTCTTCCTCCACTGCTAACACTGAAAGAACAAAGTACTACTTTTTTAAGGAAACTGGTGGCTTTCATTACAACTCAGCACTATGATTATATTTTTATAGCCTAACATGGACTTGTACATAGCAGTTGCTCCATTAATGTCTGTGGAATTAAATTAATTTAAATTTTCTTTTCTCCTTGGAAGATATCTATTACTATCTTACATAGCCCTGAAAAGAGATATTAAAGGGATCCCAGGAAGAAGGTATTAACCTAGACTCTAAACCTTTAAGGAAGTCTGCTGTGTTTAGTGTGTACCATAATCATGTAGAAAAAGATCATTAAAGCCAATAATGGACAATTTATCCCCATCTGTGTCCATCACCCAGGACCTGCCATACTTCAACCCTAAATCCATATATTTCTTTTCTTTTTGACACAGCTCCCAGTCCTGGCTTTGTTTAAACATTTTTGGAATTTGTTGTAGCTTGAATTGCATTCATAAGTTGAAGTCCTAACCCCTGATACCTCAGAATGTGACCTTATTTAGAGATGGGTCTTTACAGAGCTAATCAGGTTATATGACTAGTGTCTTTATAAGAGGAAATTTAGACTGAGACACACAGAAGGAAGAGGATGTGAAGACACAGTTGAAGACAGTCATCTACAAGCCAAGGAGAGAGGTCTGGGACAGATCCTTCCCTCTTGGCCTCAGAAGGAACCAACCCTGCCAACAACTTGACCTTGAACCTCTAGCCTCTTGTGAGACAATAAATGTTTGTCTTAAAGCCACCTAGTCTGTGTTGCTTTGTTATGCAGCGCTTTCAAAGAAACACAAAACTGCTTCTACCCTCATGATGTGGTTACATTTAGTTTCTCGGCCTGATAGTGACATCTTCATTCCTCTGGCATGTTTCGCTCCTGAGATACTGCATCTTTGTTCTGCCTACAGCTCTCACCAAATCCTTTTGAACACTGGCTATTATGAAGGGAAGCAAAAATGGGTATGAACCTAGAGAATAAAAGGAAGCCAGAATCTTTTATATCCAACAACTCCAGGTAGATGACTCAAAATTGGAATCTATGCATAACTTTAAAGAATCACACCCCAAAGTGGTACAGTTGCTAGTCATCAGATAAACCATATTACTAGTTGTCTCACAGTTTTTTTCTTATTTTGTCAAATGGCACCACATATCAAGTTTGGTAGGATGAGTTACATGATTTTAGTCGGAATAATCTATACTTATATTGAAAGCAAAATAGAAAGTTTTAGATTATGAAAAAGTACAAAATGTGTATCTACTTTGGTTATTCACCCTGACTGATGTCATCAGCTATGTTTGAAGATCCAATAAAAGTAACTCAGACTGCCATAAACTTTCCAAGTTAAAAGATATAAAAATAAATTTTATTCTTTAATTAAGACCACATCAATTGCATGGTGTCTTTTACACTGTGGTGGAAGATGAAGAACTGTGAGTCAATGTGTGAAAAATAGATTTTTATATTAGTCCAGCCAAATGCTTGCAGGGTTGAGCAATGTCTTGATTCCAAACCCTTTCCATGGCAATTACAGTGGAAGACCTTATAATTTTGTATAATTCCAGGAAAATCACCAATTCTCTGTAGATATAGAAAGTTGCTAAAGAGCAAATATTATTAACCATTGCAACTAACACACTTTTAAATGTAGATTTCAAAATATTTGGGGGGAAATATGAGTTATCTGTGGGGTAAAGCCACAGGCCAGTTGTTAAGTGTAAGAATTTAGTCATGTTATAATAGTGTAATTTATTTTCTACTGCCACATTAAGGAATATAACACGCCTTTGCAAAGCAAGCGAAGGAGAAAAATATAAGGATTCTAGGGACCTAGGAATTATGTCTCTCACTATGCAAGTTTTCCTAAGATAAGCTCTGCGTGCGAGAAAGTTATTAGCTCACTCCTAACTATTCTTCCTCTCTCATGTGGGTGTGGGAGGTATTTATTAATAGGCAGCAATATGTTTCTCTCTATACAGTTAACTAAAATTGCTTTTGTCGAGTATCAAACACATTTTAAAAATTAAGAGCCTCCATGTAAAAACTTTACTACAGAAATCCTTTTATGCCAGAAACTAAATATTAGGCATTAGGCTTTATGTCAAAAGGAATGCCTATCTTTCTGAAGGAAATATGGAACACACTGAGATAACTGATATAATTCCATAACTTATTGACATAGTAAAATGAGCCTAACTTTATATATTTTTTACATAGTTTTATAATCCCTTTCAATGGGGGATATTAAAAATTGTATATGAAAGAAATTAACAGTTCAATAGAGAAGTTTGGCAACTTAGGGCATTTTAAATATGTGACCAAGAATTGTGGTGGCTCTAATTCCCTGTGGTTTATTATGAGATGAGATTGCCTTGAGCAAAAGATTGTCATTGGCCCAAGCAAGAAGACCAGTCATTAAAAAGTCAGATTTCTTC
This sequence comes from Tarsius wallacei, assembly GCA_963574415.1. Lineage (NCBI taxonomy): Eukaryota > Metazoa > Chordata > Mammalia > Primates > Tarsiidae > Tarsius > Tarsius wallacei. Next base: position 18,975 of record CAUYQG010239812.1, on the reverse strand, counting down.
CATCTGGTTTTACTCATGGGGGCTAGGAATATTAAAGGTGGAAGGCAATGAATTTTATCTAAGTAGACTATTATAAGGCATTGATTAGTTTGAGATTTATCCTTTAATTAACAGAATATTTGTTAAACATCTAATATGTGCCAAGCATTGCATTATGCACTATGGTAAAGAAATGAACAAACAAGACAGACCCACTCCTTGCTCCTAAAAATCATATAGCCAGAGAGGAAAGATTAAATAATAACTCTCTCTAAGAGACAAATGCTATGGGACAGAAAGGACAGAGAGCTTAAGAATATCTAGAAAAATCACCTAATGCAGACCTGGTGGATCAAGGGGACTTCCCAGAGCCTAAGTGAGAGTCACCTAAGCTGATACCTGAAGAATAAGTAGAAGTTATCCATGGAAGAGCAATGAAGGGGGAGTGAGGAGTGGGCAGGTCAGAGGGTGTATGGGTGGGCTTTGCTTGTGGCTGGAGAGTAATCGGGGATGTGGATAGCAATGCCCGTGGAGGACGGATGATGGTGAGCTTGCAGACAAGGCTAAGGAGCATGGTCATTATCCAATGGCAATGGAAAGTCAGTAAAGGAGTTTAGTCAGAAGAATGGCATGATCAAATTTTTGTCTTAGGATGATCGTTGTACAGTGTGACAAATGAATTGAAGTGCAGAAGATGAGACTGGCAGCAGAGGGACAAGTTAGAAGGCTGAACAGTAATCTAGACTACAGCAGTAGTAGGCATGATGAATTGTCTGGATTCTTAGGAAAAAGCATCCTAAGTGATTGACTGAATGAAGCAATAGAAAAAAATCAGGGATATCCTCAGGTTTATGTCTTGAACAGAAATATTAAACACATGAAATAGGTTGGTATTGCAAAACAAGAAGTCTTGTTTTGTTGGTACACTAAAACCTTGGGTTTTTATTTTGTTTTGTTTTGTTTTTACAAATAGGAACCTCTTTTAAAAGATGGAAGATAATACCACAAATAGTTAAGAATATTTTTTCTACTTTAGATACCTTTTCTAACTGTAAACACCTTAGTGTTACTAGATGCTTTTCAATATTCATTCAGGAGCAGGAATTTAGAATTTTAATAATCAGTCTAACAACGGTTTATAGGCTATAGATAACGAAGCATCTCTCTTTAATGTTGATTGATGAAAATGTGAAACTGTTGCTGCTAAAAGTAATGAAAATTCTCACTGAATAAATGAAAATTCTGTACACATCTGCATTTGTTCTGGTTGTGTTCCTAGAAGGATCTCAGGGATGCCTGCTTACATTCTGATCGATGACTGAAATTTGTTCAGCCCCTAGCTGTGAATTAAATATACAGCTGCTGGAAATGTCAGCAAAGTCACATAAAAGAACCCTTATTCACTGCTGTTTTACTATTAAATAATCAGTGCTTGTGTCACATTGAATTGATGTATAAGTGCTTTGTAGCTGCTCTTCTTCCTCCTGGGAGGTGCTTTAAAATACCTACATTAAAATAAAGGGGGCAGCATGGATACGTTATAGATACAGGTGAATGAACCAATTGAATGAAGTCATTTTTTTCAAATAGTTCAGTCTTTCCTGTTTGTCTGCTCTGTGATAATTCTTGAATAATCCTGGTTGATTATCATCAAATCTGGTATACCACTAAAGAAAAATCAGACATAGCTTAGGTTAGATTTGTGGATCAGGCTTCCATCTTTTGTTTTTGTTCTTGTTTTATTTCGAGTCAGGGTCTCTCTCTGTCACCCAGACTGAAGTGCAGTGGCATGCTGATGGCTCACGGCACTCCTGGGCTCAAGCAATCCTCACCCCTCAGCCTTCTGAGTAGCAGGGACTATAGGCACTCACCATCACACCCAGCTAATTTTTTTATTTTATTGTAGAGACAAGGTCTCACTATGTTGCCCAACCTGGTCTTGAATTCCTGACCTCAAGCTATCCTCTCACCTCAGCCTTCCAAAGTGTTGGAAGTACAGGCATGGGCCATCGTGCCTGACTTTGGCATCTTAAAACTACATGATGGCCAATAATTTAAAATTTATTGTATATAGTAATTACATCTGTTTAAATAAAATGTCCTTTTTCTATCGATATTTGATGAGTTGCTGCAATACAAACTATCTTTTTATAAAATTAGCCTCTTCTAATAAAACAAAGGCAAAAATTCTTATGAGAAAGTTACCATTGTCAGCATAGCATCTTTGTCAGAGGGAGGAGGGAGTGAAGAGGTGGGGGAAAGACACAGAGAGAGAGACAGCGAGAAAGAGAGAGAAAGACAAAGAGAGAGAGAAACTAAATTATCCACTGCTAGTTATTACATAATGTGTTTTTAAACCTAACCATTTTCAACATGATTGGGAACTTCCTAAAACTGCTACTGAGAAAAAGAAAAATCCACCCCATAGATGTCAGTATAAAGAAATGGTTATCCTTAACAAAGATATTTCCATAAAATTATCAGCAGCAGGGTCCACACCTAGATCTGCTGTTATTTCAGCTATTAGAAGATCTCCATATAAGTGCTTTCTCTTCTCCCTGTCATTTTAACAATAATTCTCTAGAATAAATAAATCTGAGCACAGTCCTTTAACTGGGTGTAAGGAGAAGAGGAGCATAAGGAATACGAAGAGTGGACAGAAGAGCACCTGAGCTGATTTAATCACAGATCTTTTGTTTTTCCTCTAGGTAGCAGCATCAGAAGTGCCTGAGTTTAAATCCAGGATGTGTTTGCTTTTTTGCGAAGATTACTTAGTATCTTTGAGCTTCAATGTCCTCCTCTATAAAATGAGGTACATAAATATATTTCTCATAGGGTTGTTGTAGCATTAAATGTCACATCCGAGCTACTCAATAAATGCTACTTTCTAAGTAGCAATTGTTCTTCAGTTGCCTTCATATCTTCCTACTTCAAAGACCCCAATACCCCAATGATCAAAACAAACAACTTAAAAAACAAAGTAAGGTGGGTGAGGTAGACAATAGGCAAAGAGATTTAAGAGTTAGGCCAATCCATGTATTACACTTTCCTCTTTCTCCTGGCAGGTTCAAAGTACTTTTTTATATGTTAATTTGTTCTCTTCATCTCAGAGGACTGGAATATGATTTCCAGCTATGTATTTGTTAAGATAAAATTTCAGGTCAGTAGAGCAATTTGGATTTCTGATGTGGCAGCTCTTGTGTATTACCTATTACTTTATTATCTATTAACAAAACACTTTAAGGGAATGGTGTCACACAAAAATAGCAAACTATAAGATACTTTCAGCACTCCAAATGAATGCTTATGGTTAAAATCTGCTGTAATATTTTGTGAGCCTACACTACCTGTGGATCTAAGATTTTGAAGACACTGAATATTCTTTCCAGTGCTCTACAGACATCCATGTAAGCCACTAGTAGTTTTGGTTCAACTTCTTCAAAATAGTTTTTCTTCTTATTTAATTTTACTTATTTCTTAATTTCAGTCCTGAAACTCTATTTTCTATAGACAACAAACCCTAAGTTGTGTTAGTGCAAATAAGAAGTCCAGATCTGATTTCAAAATAGTGCAATTGATTCCAAAAGAGATATCTTTCCTTGTTGACAGGAGACACATGGGTTATAAATGTTCCCTTATTTAAAACTTGAAAAAAAAAAAAGCCTTCTTTAAAAGTGAAAGAAAAGAGGAAAGAAGTGAGGAAGAAGGAAAAGAAGAAAAGAAGGGAAAAAGGAAGGCGAGAGGGAGGCAGGAAGGAAGGAATATATCAAGACAGTCAAGCAAGGTTATTTACCGATTACTGTTTCTAAGAGCTGAAGGTTTCACTTTAATAAGATCGTCCAAGTCTTGGCTGTTTAAAAGAGAAAGAGAGAAAAGTTCAGATTAGTAATAGGTTTCTGGGATGTGCTAAGTCAATGAAGCAACATTACAAATCTGCTTTATCCAGAGGCAACAGACAGATGTAAACATAAATTCACTGCTTTTATTTGATTACCTCTGATTGTTTCTGATTACTACAGGATTCACTTTGATGAGGTTATTGAGATCCTGGTTTCTTTAAATCGAAAAAGAAAAAGAGAACAGGTTAATTATGAAGTTCTTTTGGTAGGAACATTAAGGTTATAAATATACTTGAAATGATAATAAGAAATATTATTCCCAACTAAAATACATTAAAAATAATATAGTTCTATTACCTTTGATTGTTTGTGAGAATTTCTGGATTCACTTTAATGAGCTTATCAAGATCTTGATTTCTTTAAGTGAAAAAAACATGAAAGCAGCTTGCATTAGAGATAATATGGGTCTAAGGTCATTGGAAATAGGAAGAAAGGATCACAGTATGAGACATTGTTTTGGTATTGAACAGCCATGAAGTATGTTTTCTAACCAATTTAGGCAAGAAAGAATTACGCTGTGTCAGGAGAAAATTTACTTTGACTTCATACATTTTATTGCCAGAGCCTATCCACAAGGGCATGCTGATTAAATGCTCCACAGCAAACATCTGGTGATGGACAATTTTTCACTCTGGAATCCTTTAACATTATGAAGATACAAACTGATTCTAATGTCCTTGGCATTTTGAAAATCATGTTCACCAACTAAGGATGCCAATTTTTTAAAAAATGATCTCTGAAGCTGAGATTATTCTTAACATGAGGCTTAGCAAAGAGAGTTCCAACAATCCATCAAAATGATGACTTTTTCGTCTTTTGTGATGATTGAAAAACTGAAGTAAACTCATTGTCAAATTAGTTACATACTCTGAAAACTGCTCCCCATTTGAAGTTCTACCTATTTCTCTTCTCAGCTACATAATAGTGTTTCCTCCCATGTGTGTTACTGTTATTCACTGCCTCAGCATAACACCTTGTTTTTAAAGGCTGGAAAGTAGTGATATTTTGAAGTATTCCTACATTTTAATATCTATTCAGAGAAATACATGGCAGGCATTGTGGCAAGACATTTCAGGACTGACAACACCTGCTTCTAATACCATCTGGGACAGCAAACTGCCTGGATTTTTTTTTTCCTAATATATAAAATTAATCACAATGTTGTTTAGTGACTATATATAATATTCATGTGCCAGCATAATTAAGAGTAAATGACATGGAAAATGCAAAAACAAACATGGGAATTTTCATTTTCTCCTGAGCACAGAAAATTTGATCCATCAAACAACCTAAAACTATGATATTCAAACCACTGTTTCATAAAGCCCAATAAGAAATACATCTTCCATCACGTTACTCTCTCCTTTACTTAAACATACACATTAAAGCATAAACTTCATGCAATAATACTTTCACTGTATAAGAACTCCCATATTTTTCTGTTTGATTCATTCTATATAATTGGAGAGAAAATGCTGATTACCACTCACTAAATTAACTGCAAGATCCTTTAATGGATTGCAACCCACAGTTTGAGAAGCAAAAACTTAGAAAACATAAATATGTGCTATATTATACTAATCCTCCTAAAAAAGCAACTCCATGTGTTAATAAAACAAAGATTGCAATAACAATCCTGAATTGCTTTGATTGACAGCATTATGCACTTTTTGAAAACAACAAATCTGTAGACATTTTTTTCAGGCCCCAGATCCTGCAAACAAAGCAATTATATCTACATTTTATCTAGGGAATATGTAATATTTTTCCTACTCAAATTACTGCTTTTGCTTATCTGGCTTTAAAGATGTAGTAAAAGATATATTAGAATGTGTAGGTATTATTATTCCCATTTAGTTTAAAAGCTGTAAAATGTTTTACAATCACTTGCACACTTGTGCCATTGTAATCTATGAAGTAATCTTTCAAGTGACCCTGTGGGAACGGTAAAAATCACCTCCTGGCCATTCCATGACAAGAGCAATAATCCCATCTTGATAGCGTCTGCTATTTTCTGAGGTGCTTAATTGATATGCATGTATTTTAAGATCAATATCTGTGTGCTGTAGTATAAAGACTGGGAGTTGGGTTGGTAGAAGACCTCATAGAAGACTATGTGATTTTTATATTCTCACCTGTAAATAAGGAGACTGGATTGGATATCTCCAAGGCTCTAGCCATCTCTAACGTCTACTTCTAGGCCTCTATTAATATGAATTTTACTGCCTATGTGTTTCTAAGATTAGCTTTTCAATATATCTTCCTTTAAAATGCAACTCACTAACAATACATTCTATATTCAGCAAACCGTACATGAGTGCTCCAAAATGTAATATATTAAATTGACAACCTATTATTGTCTTAGAGTAACATCTCTGTGCCCCTGGTACATAATTAGCTTTAATCTATGTTAATTGCCTGCTGTTAATAAGATTGAGTATGTCTTCTGAATTCTCTTTTTGGCGTCCACAGCCTGTAATTATACCTAATGTGCAAGTAATGATACCTAGGTGTACGCTGTGAACCCAGTAGGTGCTCCGTAATTATTCTCTGCCTAAGAGATCACAGAACTACTATCAGTCTTCCACTAATTTTCTCTGTGACCCTGGTCAAATCACTTAACCTTTCTGAGTCTTAATTTCCCTCTTCTACAAAATGAGTAGATTGAACTGGAACAACAGTTTTCAAAACTGCTCAAACTAACTGGGCTAAGATTCTCTAAGGTTCCCTGCATCTACAATTTTACAATTTGTATATGTACCAACAAATCTCAAAAAGAGAAATTACAAGATTTCAGAAGATATATATGTAGAACAGTAATGTGTAATGATATTAAGTCTTCATATGTTCAGATACAAAAAGTGAATTTCACTTTCTTATGGACACCACTCAAAGAATTATCAAATCTTAGGTCCGTAATCTTGTTGGGAGCAGCAAACTTTAAATATAAGGAACCTCACACAATTTCCACTGACTACTAGAAAACATTCTTCTAAAATGAGGTAAGTGATATTGCTAATGATTAGTCTAATGAAGCCTTTAGGTTTTTTTTTTATTAACTATCTTGAATAAATTTAAATCAATTCCAGAGACAAAGATATTAATAACAACACCATACAAACAAAGCAAGTCACATAAGCAGCTTATAGACCAGCTATGCTCCTACCCACCCACTTCAATCTCTCCCTTTAGCTGCCTCTACTCAAGGCTGGGAAGTCAAGGCACCACCACACATTGTTTCAACTGCCTCTCTTTCTTGCTCTAACAAAAAGTTAGATGTCTAGTTTCCAACTGTGATGATATTTCAAGATCTATATTCAATTTTCTCATAGAATGATTATAAGTCATTTATAGCCAAGTTGCATTTAGTTAAAGAGAAATAAAATAAATAAATAACATCCTTCCCTTACCCAATAGTGTTTTTGGCAGCTTTGGGGCTTACATTAATATGTTCATCGAAACTTTGTTCACTGCTAAAACAAAATAAGGTCAAATTCAACTGGAAACCAGCAAATTCCATACTAACATTTTTTTTTTTTGGGACACTTGTAAATCATTCAATAGGATCCTAGTATAAAAAGTAGTAAGTTTTTGGAGTTTCTACTTCATAGACATTAGTTACCATTTTTTAATCCTCAAAACAACTCATTGAGGTTGAGGTTATCATCTGTCCTTTATAAAGAAATTGAGTTTTAGAGGGATTAAGACACTCCCTGAAGCCAGATATCTAAGTGGTGGTTTTGGATGAAACAAAATTCACACTACAACAAGTGTTCTCTAAACTCCACACTCCTTCTTCTTAATACCCCGCCCCTCTCTTATGGTCATAAAAATCCCTTACATCTGCACCCTGCTTTTCACCAACATTATCTTCACAAAAATTCTATGAGGGGTAGCTCAGAGTTTCTCTGCCATGTTTTCATTAACGTTTGCTCCAGTATGTAATGAATCTTAATTTCTCCATAACAGAAGTAAATTCAATGTTATATAAAATATTCTAATCAAGTGTAAGAATGTTATGTCTACAATTTTCTCACAAGTCATTTAAATATTAATCCTTGGGCTTGTGAGACAGTAGAAAGTCAATATTTTCTGGTTTATTCAGTTTTATGAACGTATAATTTATTAACCACAAATTTACCATTGGAATCTAATTACATTATTATTGTTTCAAAAGGAATTTCAGGAGTAGTAATTATACAGTATTGGCTTTAATATTATCATTTTCAAAAGTATTATAATGAAATAAATGGGTGCAACAATAAAAGAAAAAACCTATCCAGCATTATTATAAATTAACAAAGAAACTTTTCTCATTTATTTCATGTTCCCCTTCCAAATGTCCTTAGCCAAATAAATAATCTTATTTTTCTGGCATAAATTGGAGTCTTGCTTAAGAATCTTCAATAATCTTAATAAATTTACCTTTTGTTTGCTGAGGGCATCACTTTGGTAAGATTGTCCATGTCTTGTTTTCTAAAAAAAAATGTTGTAAGTTTCAACAGCTGACAAAGTAAATTAAAGTCAATAATATATACATTTTTCAATCTTAATATAAAGATTGTTGCTAATTTAAAACTTCACTGTTACTTGAATTGTTGGCGCTATGTAAAAACAAGTGGCTACTATCCATTTATTTCTTACACACCTTTGTATGTGTGAGAATTTGAGTATTATTCTTGTTTCTCTCAAATTAGCCCAAAGCAGAATTACTCCTAATCTCATTGTTTTCCATATTATATATGTATAGCAGAATTAGAGCATTTAGAATATTTTTGCAGGTTATAATGAGCAAAAGAAAAATATAAAATTACTTCTATATACTCCTTATTCTCCCTCCTCCAAAACAAACAAATGAAAACTGAGACTTTTTTTTAAAGTTATTTTCTGCTAGAAACAAAGAACAGAGTACACATGTTCTCACTCAGAAGTGGACCTTGAACAATTATAATACTATAAGAAAGGGATTGGCAGTAGTGGGAAACTGTCGGTGGAGGTGGGCTGGGATTGGCAGTTGAGGGAAATTGTTAGGGGAGGAAGGGACATACCTCATTAACAAGGGTACCTGCATGTTTGTATACCTGAATGTTTGTATACCTAACCCTGAATTGTACTTCACATCTTTATAATAATAATAAAAAAAGAAAAAATTATTTTTTTATTTGAAATTATGCAGGTTATACACTTAATATGAATATGTAATATTGATACTACTCCAAGATATTAACTAAATAACTTCAGAATCACACAAAACTAAATTAGAGAAAGCAAGATTTCAGATTATTTAATTTAAGTTTTATTCTAAACACTGAAATAGACATTGCTAGCTTTAAAGAGATATGGATATCATCACAATAATAATACCATCTTATTCATCAAAAGACCTGAATAAGAAACCTAATTTGATATATTTTATTATTGGATAATAATTCTATATCCTGAAGAGAGTAAGACTGGAAAGGCTTATATAACTTAACTAGCTTTTGGGACAAATCTATAGGCTCATTTTATCATGTACATATCCTTTCATGAAAATTGTTGTATTCTATGATTTTGAACTATAGGAAACTGTCATATGGTGGATCAAAAATAGTTGAATGTCAGCAATTTTGCAAGATTCAAACTAACAGGATAATTTCTTTTGGTATCTTTGAATTGAGTGATGCTGGGTGGACTTAATGATGAAGAAAAATTGTTACAGTAATAATAATAGCAACAGATAAAGTGTAAAAAGTGCTTAAGCACTAAGTGCTTTACAAGCACGCTTTTATTTTAAGTTAAATATTTTTACAGTAACTCATAAATTAACTCTTACAATCCTGACTTTACATATTTTTAAAAACTGAGACTTAAAGGAGGTTAAACAATCTGTCCAAGACTACACAGTTAGTAAATATTCTTTACACTCAAAAATCTTGTTACCAAGTGGAAAAAATGGACACACAACAAAAAGCAATATATGGTGGCCTGTGGCTACTAAAATAGAGGCTCAAACACTGTACAGGAAAGGTCATAGGATTAAGGGCATCTTCATCTTTAGAAACTAAGTCATCTTGGGAGAGGAACAAACAGCAACTGTCTTTCACTGAATTTTCATCTGTAATATGAAGTATTACAGGGCCTCTGGATTCAGTGTCTGTCCCTCAAACAGTGATGATAAAGTTGTATTCTTATTTGGTAAGAAAAATCCAAAGACAATGTAGCACTAATTATTCAGATAAAAGAGTGATAGAATCTTCAGTTAAACCACAAGGTAAATGAAAAAATATATGCTAAAGAGGGGACTGGTGGGGTGGGGGTTGGGAGCGGGGCAGCCGTCTGTATTTCAGAAGTCATCTCAACTATATTCAGAGTTGACCCTCTTCTGCCCAAACAAAATACAATGTAGTCTAGGGGTCAGCAAACTACAGCCCTCAAGCTAAATTCAGCCTGCTGAAAGTTTTATTGGAACACGGCCACACCTATTCATTTACAAGGGCCACACCCATTCATTTACAAGGTCTTGTTTGTGACTGCTTTTTCATTGCTGGTAGAATTGACTAGTTAAAACAGATACGGTTTTGGTCCCCCTATTTACTATCTAGCCCTTTAAGAAAAAGTTGCTGATGTCTGATCTAGTCTAAATAAGCTCTGTTTCATAGCAACATACTATAAAAAAGAGTGTATTCCTATATGCAAAGTAAGATAGAAAATCTATTAGAAAGAGGATATAAATCTTGGTATCTTGTATATATAACTCATCTTCAAACTTGCATAACAATGTTTATAGATTGATGGTTTTGTGATGTCTATGTACTCAACAGGTTACACGTTAGAGAAAATTCTCTTTAAAGGACAAATGTCATTCTTTATATGCTTTATTATTTCAATGAACTGAGTAGACTTTTCAAAATGACCTCCCAACTTTAGGAATTGTTTGGGTGGTCGACAATATGAGAGGGAATACATTCTGGAGGAAGAAAGATAACTTTTTATCACATGAAGACCTTTTTATAGGCTGCTTAGCTCTAGGAAATTGTTTTGGGGAGATATTTTGTCCCATGGAGAAGCCCCATTCCCTTTAAGGTAATCCCAGGCATGAAACACAAATCTCATACTGGCGAAAGATTATCCCGTATTTCAAGGAATTTCTTTCCCATGGCCAAGGAGCCCTGGGCAAAGGGTTGGACTCCAGGTTTCTAATACAGGAGCTATTGATTTTGGGTCCCATTACTGGTTGTCTCTGTGGTGGGACAATGCAATTTATCATAGTTTTAAAAGTTGAATAGAAAAAAAGAGACAGAATTCTGAGTTCCATAAACCTTACCCTTGCTTAGTTCTGTCCATTTTAGGAGCCACCTTGGTGAGGCTGTCAAGACTTTGGACCCTTGAAAACATGAAAAAAATGACCAGGTCAGTGGCAGATTTACACCAAGTGGTTGCACATATTGGTTGAAACTAAGAAACACTTTTTATTATAAAATATTTATTAAAACAGAGGTCATCTCAGGGCTATGGTTTTTTCAGTGTTGATTATGAATATACATATAGGGACTTAATTAGAACTGCATAAAAGTAAAAAATAATGAGTGTTTTTAGAAAATTGTTTGTGTACCAGGCACTACTCCAAGTGATTTACACAATTTATCTAATTTAATGCTCACACCAATCCTCTGGTGTGAGACATAGGAATCCTTCCTTTGGCATATGAAGCATTATCATCCCAATTTCATAGATTAAAAAACTGCGACACAAAGATTATGTAATTTTCCCATGTGGCTAGTAGTGGCAGGACTGGCATTTAAAGCTAGGTAATCTAGCTCCACAACACCAACCATCTTACTTAAATTTGGTAAGTGACTTAGCCTTGGAAATATCTGGAGAACACCTGGTCCAACTTCCCCAGCCTGAGGAAGAGAAAACTGAAGCCCAAACAGAAGTGACTAGTTCGAGATCACACAGTTAAGTGAGGCAAAGCCAGCCCTAGACTTCATCTTTGAGTTCCAGCCTAGTTTTGGTTCCCCTCCACTGTGGTTCTGCTTAAGAAAAATAAATGAATGAATAAAAATGTCTCATCCAACCTGGGAAAACAATTGTGTACCTAATTAATCAAAGAGTAGCTTCATTGTATCAGAAACCAAAATTTGCAACATTTCAGATATGAGATAGTCAGGGTTACATAATTTTTCTGAAAGGATCATTGGGTTCAGCATCAGTCAGCTGAAATGACAATTTAATTATACTTTTAAGCACTGGTTTCTATGAAAAGAAAAAGGAGAGCTTATTAGACCTTACCCTTGCATACTTTTTCCTGTTCTTGGATTCTCTTTGATGAGGTTATTAAGGTCTTTGGCACTTCAGACAAAACAAACACAAACATGATAAATAAAAATGGAATAAAATTAATTGACTGCTTTGATAGAAAAGATATATATGCTCAAAATGAATTTTACTATTAAGTTTTCAGAAAAATAAATACCAGTCTGTGCCCTTAATTCAAGATAATAAAATTTTTGACTTTTATTTAAATAATTGGTATGCTGACTTAGTTTCCCATTTATCCTCAAAACAGAACCATAAAATTAGGGCAAGATTAACTTTTTAAAAAGTAATGGGTTCATGAACAATGTAATAATTAGCCAACAACTATCATTTGGTTCCCCTAAGCATTTCATCTAATGCTACAGTTATATCTAAACCATGTGTTGTTGATCATTTCTATCCATAATACATTTTGTTTTAAACAAATTTTTTATTCCATTATTCCACTCGATCCTTACAAACATCAAGTGACAAAAATAGTACAAACATTACAATCCTCATTTTATAACTAAAGGCACTGCAGTTCAGTGTTCAAGGGACTTGCTCAATGACATCCAGTTGGTAAGTAATGGAGTCAGACTTCCTGATCCCAATCCAAGGGTTTTCAACACATCTCTTATGAGTGCCACAAATTCATGGGATAGGGGAAGGGAAAGAGATAAGACATAATCCTCACCCTTGGTTACTTCTGTTTAATTCAGGGGTCACTTTGATGAGATTGTCAAGGTTCTGTCCCCTTTAAAACATGGAAGAAATGGTGAGGTTAATGGTAGATGCGTAACAAGTAAATAAAATGATTGATTAAAATTCAGAAATAGTACAAACACTCATTGGAGATCATGCCAGAGAGTTGAATGTTGTTAAAGGTGACAATGCAAAAGTATGTTGAGATTTATACATCTCTGAAACTCATTGAGTCTAGACAATATTTTTATCTTACAGTCATTTGGCCACTTGCAAGCAGTGCACTAGGATGCTAGTTTTATGCACTTCATTCTATGTTTTTAGCCTTTGCCGAGTGCACAAAACATTTTTGCAAACCAGTCTATATACTCTCTCAGGAACATTCCAGAAGTCATACCCTCTTAATATCAACCTCCAACACGTGGAACTTTAAAACCAACTTTGGAAAATTCATATTTTGGAAAATTCATATTTTGTAAAATTGGCACTCATTAGTAGATTTTCTATCACAAAACAGTATTAAGATTAATAAACCAATGTCTTAAAAATTCATGATATGCAACCTGATATCTGCTTCTAGTCCTTATAACTGTGTGTTAGAACTACAAATTTTGACTAGCTGTTTTGGCAACAAACAATAGGAAGATTAAAACCTCTAGAGTTCTGAAACATTCTGAAATGTAAGCAATACCGACTGTAACACAAAGTTCCTCACAGTCACTGAAAACACTTCAGTAGTGTATCATTACTCTTTAGTAGACATCTGTTTCTGATCTTAGTGGAATTTTGCTTTTCTTAGTGCATCTACATGTGTTCTTCACATACCAGCAGCACCACAAATGATGCTCTGATCTATAGAGGATGCCACATGAGGAAAAGAACATCCACAGGAAGGTCCTTCTACACTCTTGTTTCTCCACACACTGTGACCCTGCTAAGATCATATAAAAAAAATCTCTGAGGTTTTGTCTGTACAACATCAAAGATATGGTTCTTTGGAAGCAACCAGATGTTGACTCAAGTTTTTTACTTGTATCCAGATGTCTGAGAATGTGATATCCATACTAAAAGTGGCAATAAAACATTTGGACCTTTGTCATGTAAATAATAAAGCAATTAGTCCTATAGATACAACCAGGCTATTCCAGATTACCCCTTGTTGATTTTTGCCTAAATGAAGTATGTGGGATTTGAATGCTAGTAACTGAGAAAAAAAAATTCACAGGATGTTAGTTCCAGAATTTAGTATTCATAAAAAAAAAAAAAACAGAACAATAAGCATTATAAGTCCTCTCTTTGTGTTGGTTGTGGAGTTTGCTTTAATTATAGTCTCAAGACTTTGGTCTCTTTTAATATTAAATAAAGCACATAACAGTATAACGTTCTTTAAATTTCATAGTTCATAAAGTCATTAAAGAAGAGTAGTCTAATATAGTAATCTATGAATTCATGTAATAATATTAAATAATATAATAATTTAACTGTGTAAAGCAATGGCTTATGCTGTATATACCTTGAGTATTTATGCGTTCTTTCAAGCCACAAATAGTTTTGGAAAGACCGCTATGGGCTGTACCCTGCCCCAAGTGCTAGGATGGATGTGAACAATACAGACAGGATTAGACCTCATGAGGCTTCCATTGTAACTTGGGAAGAGGCAGGCAAACAAATAAATGAATGAGCCCTTCCAAATAACAATATAAATAATGAAGAAAATAAAGAATGCCTTGTGCCTGTAGTCTGGGGATGGGAGCAGGGGTGGTGACTTAATTATATTCTGTGATCAGAAAGGACCTGTTTGAGAGGGTGACAGTTGGGGAATAGGGCATTCTAGGAAGTGGGAACAGCCCATGCAGAAGCCTTAGGCAGGAACAAGCCTGCACCAGAGGAAGATCAATGAGGCTAGGCTTCACAGAGAAAGTAAAAGGCCACAGCTGTGTGTTAGAATTTGATTCTCCCTGAGAACATCAAAAGCTTTTAATAAGGAAGGAAGTATGATCTGACTTTATTGTTAAAAGTGCTACAAAACTTCATTATGTTTAGAAAAAAGAAGTGACCACTACCATCGTTAAAAGCCCCCAGGAAGCACACACATACAAATGCAGACAAATACACACACACTGCACATACACTTACACATAAGTACACACACATCCATAGACATATGCACTCATCTACACACAGAAGCACACACATATACTCATGAACAAACATTGTGCACATTGTGTAATCACACACATGCACATTGTACACACATGCAATGCCCATAGAGCTCTAAATGCACATGCACTCACATAGACATACACATCCATAGCAAGTCATTAGCAAACAAGTCACACACACATATGAATGCACATATGCACGCAAATATTTGTGTGCATGCATATACACATGAGCATAGGTATACCCACACATATACATAACAACACAGGAAGAACAAGAGGTCAAAACTTGAAATGTTCTCTCTAACAAAAATTAGAAAGAAAAACATGGATTTTTCTTGGAAAATCAAAGTAAACTAGATATTTGAAAACTAAATCATTAAGAAAATACAATTCAACCTGAATCTTTATGTTTGCAAAAATTACTTTTATCTACTATGCCAGGCATAAGAATATTATAAACCCTCTTTTGTAGATGAGTAAATTGAGGCACAGGGACACAGTTAGCAAGTGACAGAGGCGGAATTTGAACACAGGTGTTTGGGATTCTCTGCTCACATTCACTACCTTAGGCTACCTCTTCAAACCACCCAGATACCCAAAGAAATTGATTCTCTCTTCTCCGTCTATTGGTTGTGAGATTGTTGCAAGCCTCAGATTCACAGGGTCGCTGTGCCTCCAACCATGACACACTGCCACAAACAGGGCAGCTTGACTGTGTACACCAGCTTTTCAGCTAGCTAAGCCCTTGCTTTGCCAACTGGGCCTGCAGGCATCCGTGACACAGTTTAGAATCAACAAATAATATCATGTACTAAGTTAACTGAATGGAAAGGAGTTTAAGGGAAACCACATGGAATTATTGGGTACACTGTTTTCAGTAACATGCCAACAAGTTCAGTTCCAAAAATATTCCATCTGCTTGTTCAATAATAAAAAGCAAGAGGACATAAGTTCTCCAGACTTACTTGACAATTCATGGGTAAGAGAACACTTTTAACAAAGTATACTTTGTTAAGCTCTTCATCTTTAAATACGCATCACTCCATGGACACATACATATGTTACGCTCAAATACACTACATGTAAACAGTTTACACATCTATATACTCATACATACACACACCACTTATATATACACACACATACATACACACACTACTAATACATTTCTTATATAGACACACAGACTTAAACACATACTACTTATACATACACACACTGCTGATACATCACACACACATGAAATACATCATTTAGCTCAGCAGAGAACGTCAGCAAAATTCCCATTTAATTTCTCAAAATTATTTGATAACAAACTTTATCTAAGAATAAAATGCAAGAGACTTATATGTGCATCAATTGTATAGAATTGCTTAATATAGTGTGTTTGGGAAACAAATATTGGGGTTTTTTTCAGTTTTGACTTGAATTTCAACATACTCTCCTAATACAAGCACTCTGAATTCTAATGTGCTTACAGATACAAGCCAGAGGGGTAAAGAGGAGAAAGCTATAAATGTCTTACCTCCTAATATTTTTATTTGTTTCAAGATCCACTTTAATAAACCCATCGAGGTCTTGTTTTCTTTAAATAAAGAAATGAATTTTAATGAATGTTGTTAAAATAAAATTCTAATAATAGTTGGGAAAACTAAGAAGTAGTAAATATACATGTTTGCTTTATCAATGTAAGTATTTAAAGCTGCAAATGCATTATCGTAATACTATAAGAAAAGGATTGTCAGTAGCGGGAAATTGCGGGAGGGGGTGCGGATTGGCAGTAGTGGGATTCCTCTGGGGGAGAGGGACACAACTCATCAACAAGGGTACCTGCATAATGAACATTTGTATACTTAACCCTGAATTATACCCCATACCTTTAAAGTTAAAAATAAAAAAAATAAAACTCTAAATGCAAATGGAAATTCTTCTCTTACATCTTGAACTAAAGACCATTTAAGACTACTAACTTGTTATCAAGAAAGACTTGATCTTTTGTTATAGTATCAGAATACACAAGTATATAAGAAACTTATTATTTAACAAAATCGGCTTTGCCCTCAGACACCTCTGGTTAGAACACGTCAAACAGGCAGCACTGAAGCAACATAAGTTAAATGAAGTCCTATACAGAATCCAGAAGGAATATAACTTTCTACTCAACAAATCAGATTCAATTGCCCACTCTTTTTAATTAGTAAGAATATTGTTAAGTATAGTAATATAATAATAATAATTTAGCAATATTTTAAAAATAAGATTAATATATGCCTTTGTATGAATCAATGATTTCCCTGGCCCAAACCTTTTTATTATTGATTTCTTTATTTAATCTTTTTTTTTTTTTTTTGAGTCAAGGTCTCACTCTGTCATCCAAGCCAGAGTACATTGGCACAATCACAGCTCACCATGGCCTCCAACTCCTGGACTCAAGCTATCTTCCAGCCTCAGCCTCCTGAGTAGCTGGAACTACAGGCATGGGCCACCATGGCCAGCTAATTTTTATATTTTTGTAGAGATGAGGTCTTGCTATGTGGCCAAGCTGGTCTTGAACTCCTGGGCTCAAGGGATCCTCCTGTTTCAGCCTCCCCAAGTGCTGGGATTACAGGCATGAGCCACTACACCAGGCCCCAAACATTTTAAAATATCATTTGCCTCAGACAGATTATGGTGAATAATAAAGGGCAAGAAAAAATACCTCACATGGTAGAGAAATTAATTATTTCCTTCCCAAGGGGACATATGGCACCCTATTAAAAATGCATGGAGTGATACCAAAGAGGCATAAGCTGAATCCAAAATAAACAGTAGGGATGGCAGAAGCACTGTGGTTGGGGAGCACTGTCAGGTCAACACAGCTCTGGACAGGAGATAAAGTGGGTGGTGAGTTTTCACTCCCTGCCCAGATATGTGCCCAGGCTCCCCTGGGCTGCTCCCTGAGACCACTGTCCTTAGAGAATTTGATTTACCAGAGCTTTAGTCAGGGCTCACTCTTGGCTATCTTTGTCATTTTAAAAATTTGAAAATGTTATCAACACTGGGCATTCTTTAGACACAAAGAAACTCAATTCAGTAACTTATCCCTAAAAACAAATCAAAGTCCAAAGTCTGGGAGAAAGGGCAATTTATTATCAAACATTGGGGCAATTTTTCAAAAATAAGCAGTTTTACTGAGGGCAAGAAGGGATGGTAATCTGGCCCATCTTTATTGTCCAAGTCCATGTTAATAAAATATGGTAATGAAGCTAAAAAGTCAAATCATCTTATCTTCTGATTGAAACCAGAATTAAAGACACTAGTAATTCTTACCCAGTGGTATTTCCATTTCCTTTGGGATTCACTTTGATAGCATTAGCAGGATTTTCACCTCTTTTAAAAAAAAGTTTAGATCAGTTTCAAAATATTACCATTACATTAAATACACACACCTTCCACATTCTTGATTAATTCAAGCTTTTGGAGAAAAGCATTATACTGATATTAAACTGAATTTTAATATGAAAATTCCCTATCAGAAATACAGTTTAGTTAATCTTTAGAATTTTATTAGGCTATATGTAAATGTAAATTTAGATAGAATAGGACACCAGGGACCAGACACAGAAAAGAAAAGACAAATTTGAAGATGTGATGCCTGCAATGTCACTGAGAAGATCACAAAATTAATCTAGGAGAATAACCAATATTCAGAGACATCCAAACAGTTCTCACACTCTGCTGGTGTTATCAGTCCTGGCATTCACTTTGATAACAGATTCGAGATCTTGGTTTCTTTGGAAAAAAGCACCAAAACTTTATATCAGTTAGGTTACATACAATTTGTTCTGAAGTCTGTATAAACAAGAATGTCCCTGAGTGTGGTGTCAGATGTTTTCACAACCAATGACTAGAAAGATCTTTGATGCAATTATCCTTAGCTTATCCTTATTAATTTCCACAATAGTGTT